>QJNZ01000591.1:0-59432 GCA_004155055.1 Monosporascus sp. CRB-8-3
AGCTTGACCGGGGGGGGGGAAGGGGGGGTTGGGGCATGTGAATAAGGGTTTATCAACCTAGAGGCCGATGGGTCCCTTTGAGGACGAATATATTTGTGCTTTTCTCTGGCACCGCCACAGAAAATCCCCAAGCAGTCTTCTTGCCCTATTCCGAGGGCATTATGCTTTCCGATGCCGAGGCCAATACCTGATCCGGGTCCCCACTTAGCGGCACAGTTCGGCAATGCCAAGGCCGCTAACTACACCTCCCTGATTACAGAGACGGACGCCGGGGAGACTTACACCGACGAAGAGGTTTGTATGAATTCCTCCCAAACGGTTCCTCCACTGCCCCGTCGACCGTCTTGGCAAGCATTTCCGATCAGAGTATACTAAACCTCCACAAGACCGCCCACGACGGAAACGGCAATAGACGGTAGAGTTCAACTGATTTGTTACTATGGCCCGGTTTCCCGAATTCCACGAACGAAGCTGCATCCCTTAAGCAACCCCTCTTAAGTTTTAAAAAATCACCCTGAAAATTAGACGCGGAATCCTCCTATTAGGAGAAATGACGTAAGGTTAGGACCCTAAAAAAGTCACCAGCAGCAGCCACTGAACAGTGATTGGTACGGCAATGTGTAGTTACTTAGATTAGTTCTCATACAACGCCAAACAATATGCAGGTGCCCACATGTTGTGAGGAGAAGTGGGAGAGTTGTATGCATCAGCCTGCGAACCTACACTTTTCTCCGCACTCTAGGCGGGGCTCTACTACCCCAGCAGAGGCCTTGCCGATACGGGATGCATATAGAGATCTGACAAGGGAACAAAGCGTACCTTTATAATTCCGACTTGTCTCTGGCTGTCTCTTTATCGCGGATATTCTGTGCCCTTCTCTATGTAATTACATCGCCGCGACCATGTCGAACGCGAAGGTTCACCCAGCAGCCCAGCCGGACTGGAACAATCTCGCGGTATTGCATAAGAATACCCTCCCCGCCCGTGCTAATTTCTATGTGTACCGCTCGGCCAATGATGCTTTGACGTATGACGTCTCGAAATCAGAGGCGCATCTGCTATCGGGGACTTGGAAATTCAAGTTATCGAAGAACCCTTTCGAAGCCCCTGAGGGTTTCGAAAGCCCAAGCTTTGACACGGCAGAATGGGACGACACGACTGTTCCGAGCATGTGGCAGCTTAACGGCTACGGGAAGGGCCCTCACTATACCAATGTCAACTTCCCTATCCCCGTGGACCCGCCGAATGCGCCATTCGAGGAGAACGAGACAGGGTGCTACGTGAGGAAGTTCGCTCTCCCTGAGGATCTGCGAGGGTCTCAGCTAAGGCTGAGGTTCGAGGGCGTGGATGCTGCATTCCACGTCTGGGTGAACGGCAAGGAAGTTGGATATCACCAAGGATCCAGAAACCCTTCCGAGTTCGATATCACGGACGCGGTAAATAAAGAGGCCGAAAACACATTGGCGGTTCGAGTCTACCAGTACTGCGACGCCACATATATCGAAGATCAGGTACGCGATCCTCTGTTCTGCGGACCGTCCCTCCTAGCCGATGCTAACTGAAGGCGAGTATAGGATCAATGGAGAATGAGCGGAATGTGAGAGGCACCGCCAGCACATCAGCCTGTAATTATATATACTTACCGCTACCTTAGTTACCGCGATGTCTACCTCCTTGGGTTCCCAGTCGAGTCACGCATCGAAGACCTCTTTGTCCAGACCGAGCTGGATAGCGAGTATGTCAATGCGGACCTTAAGGTTCGCGTGGATATGACAGGCTCTGGAGAGCTCAAGGTCGATCTTCTCGATCCCACCAAGAACAAGACGATAGCTACTGCGACCAAATCGGGTTCATCTGGCTCTAATGACTTTTCGTTCACGGTACAAAATCCGTTGAAGTGGACAGCAGAAACTCCGAGCCTCTACCACCTCGTGATCTCACTCAATAACTCCAGCTTTGTTGCGCACCGAGTCGGCTTCCGGCAGGTGGAAATGAAGGACGGCTTGATTAAGGTCAACGGGCAGCGGATTGTGCTGAAAGGTGCAAACAGACACGAGCATCATCCCAAGCTGGGACGTGCAGTTCCTTACGAGTTTATGAAACGGGATCTCCTCCTGATGAAGACGCACAACATCAATGCAATCAGGACATCGCACCAGCCGAGCGACGTCCGCCTGTATGACCTTGCGGATGAGTTAGGGGTAAGTACCCGCATCAGACTGGAAAGCCGCGTCCACCAAGTTAATGAGCGCAGTTTTGGATTATGGATGAGGCAGATCTCGAGTGCCATGGATTTGAATCAATATGTAGGCTCCTTACACGATGCGTTTTGCCGTTGATTGCATTGTCTAACAGCGTATAGGCGATGCGGCGCTGTGTCCCCAGGACAGAGCCCTTCCTTTTCACGAGCGGCAACTCAAGACCCGCAAAGATGCCGCTCAATGGACGAGTGATAATCCTGAATGGGAAGAAGCCTATGTCGACAGAGCCATTCAACTTGTCCGCCGTGATCAGCTGCATCCATCCGTGATCATATGGTCTCTGGGCAATGAGGCCTTTTTCGGCCGAAATCACATATCCATGTACAACTGGATCAAGTCGTACGATGACAGTCGGCCCGTTCACTACGAGGCCGACATCTACGCGGAAACAGTGGACATGTACTCCAAGATGTACCCAACAGTCGAACTGATAGTCGAATTCGGGAAGGACGAGAGCAAGGGCAAGCCGCTGGTGCTGTGCGAGTTCGTCCATGCTATGGGTAACGGCCCCGGCAATATCAAGGAGTACATAGACGCCTTCTATGCCTACCCGAAGCTTCAGGGTGGTTTCGTGTGGGAGTGGGCTAACCACGGCTTGCTCAAGAGTGATAAAGAGACGGGCGAGGAGTTCTATGCATATGGAGGCGATTTCGGCGATACTCCAAATGATGCAAATTTCGTCATGGACGGCGTGCTGCATTCCGACCACACGCCGACCCCGGGCCTGATTGAGTATAAAAAGGGGCTGGAGCCGATCAAGATCGTCTCACACACGACACAGACGGCCACCATCATCAACCGCTACGATTTCATCACTCTAGATCATCTCGAATGCAAATACTTGATCATCGACGAGGGAGAACCTACTGGACAGTCTGGCGTGATTGAAATTCCCAATGACGTCGCTCCCGGCAAGACGGCCGAGCTAGCTTTGCCAACACCATCATCCAAGCTCAAGGGCGAAGGCATTCTCCAGCTATCATTCCGTCAGCGGACCGCAACTCCATCCCTCCCGGCAGACCACGAGGTCGCCTTCGAAGAGATACCGCTCACGCCACCTACTACCCCTCTCACGCTGCAACCGAAATCCACGGACAAGCTCGCCGTCACCGAGACGCCGACCCTGCTAACCATCGTCTCGGCCACAACAACCTGGACGTTCTCGCCCGTGTACGGGAAGCTGCAACGCCTGGTCAAGAACGGCGCGCCCTTCCTGGCCACGGGGCCGGAGTTCACGGCGTACCGCGCGCCGACCGACAACGACGCGCCGCAGGACGGGCTCGACTGGCACGGCCGGATGCTCGACGCCGCGAAGGCGCGGACGCGCGGCTGCAGCTGGGGTTTCTCTCCGTCAGCCGGCGGCCCGTCGTCGTCGTCGTCCTACGAGGTCCGCGTGCGGCAGCGCTTCGCGCCGCCCGTGCTGTCGTGGTCCGTCGACCTCGACGTCACGTACACGTTCCACGCGTCCGGGACGCTCGCGATCCGCGTGCGGGGCGCGCCGCGCGGCCAGAACCTCCCCGCGACGCTGCCGCGCATCGGGCTCGAGTTCGAGCTGCCGGGGGCCTGGGCGGGCGGCAAGGGCGAGGGGAGGCCGGCCCCGGTCGCCTGGTACGGCCGCGGCCCGGGCGAGAGCTACCGCGACAAGAAGCTGTCGCAGCGCGCCGGCGTGTACGCCGTCGCCGCCGTCGACGACCTGTGGACCGACTACGAGTTCCCGCAGGAGGGGGGCAACCGCACGGACACGCGGTGGGTGCGCTTCGCGCACGAGGACGGCGTGTCGTCCGTCACGGCGCAGTTCGCGGACCTGTCGTCTCCCGCCCCGGCCGGCGGGCAGAGGAACAGGAAGCTGTTCGACTTCAGCGCCTCGCACTACCGCGCGCGCGACGTCGAGGCCGCGAGGCACCCGTACGAGCTCCGCGGGAAGAAGACGGAGAACGTCGTCGTGAGGCTCGATGCGGCGCACCACGGTCTCGGCACCGGGTCCTGCGGGCCGAAGACGCGGGCCGAGTACGCGTTGCTGTGCGAGGACTTTGAGTTCGAGGTCATATTAGAGTAGGCCGGCTAAGGATGACCGGAACTCTGTACCTGTAGGTCTGCATGAGATAATATAGATTATCGCCGTGCCGGTGCGAGAAATGACAGTTTTGAGTCCGAGATCATTGCGCTACGATTAGCCACCAAACACCACAGAGCCGTGTCCACTTCGTATGCAGTCCTCATTTATTTACCAGGCAGTAACTTGTTATGATGAGCTGAAAGCCTTTTTGATTCCATACTAAGTGACCAGACTGAAGACCCGGGGTCCACACAACTGTATGTGCACGGAAGTGTGTGGGTCATTCTATCCCTATTCCAACCCCCCATTCCTGCACAAGCAACGACTTCATTCACTGGCCGCTGCCCCACCGAATTATTATTCATCGGAGGTAAAGACATGGCCACCACAATTACGAATCGGTAGCAAATACGTTTCGACTCATGCCTGGTCACCTTGGGCGTGCTGTTACTCATACCCCTACTTGAGTAAAGCACCCTCTCCATCCCTAGTGTAGGCTTCTAGAAATCTGATTGGCATGCTCCGCTCGGCTCTCTCATAGTATTAGAATTTCAGCGACGTCGGTATCAAAGGGCAAAGAGAGGTGATTGACCACTTTTCTCTCTATCGTTTCGGTTATGTCTGCTAACTTGTGTACATTGTGCCATAATCATCCGATGCAGGGATTCGAGCCGAACGAATCGCCGCCTCATCCTACCAGCCACAATGCTTACCCACTCAGTTCGACCTCATCCTCTTAATCCTCCATCTAGTCCACAGCACAATACCAACGTGGGACAAGGCGAGGATGCCAACGAGGGCGTAGACGACCTCCGCACCACCGACGCAAGAACCCTCACCCTCTCCTCCGTGCGTTTCCAGTTATGGTGTAACGGGCGGGGGTCGTAGGGCAGTTCTCGCAGCTCGGGAGACCGCGAGGGCCAGCAGGGGCCGTCGTGACTCGCCCTGTGGAATATGCTTGCGGTGACGAGGAGAGTAAGCAGGCGGAGCATGGCTGGCGCACGCGACCGGTGGGGGAGGTCTTTGGGGTCTGCTAACGTATATTGCACTGCATGGAGGTATTGCCGTCTTGATGTGGAATGGGATGCGGTGATCGCTGCAGATATTTCGCTTCGGACCGGGCGCACTCGTCTTGGGGCGGGAGTGGTTGGAATCTAGATAGTGCTGAGAGACACATACGAATGCAGTGGTAGAGGCCGCATTGAGTAGCATCGAACCGTGACAGTGATTACTAGTCACAGCGAGCTATAGCACGTGTTTATTATGTATGGTGCTGGTGACACGGCAAGGGGCTATGTGAGAGTTCATTGATATTTGATCTTCTTCGAAGACACGAGGCTCGAATAAGGCTTCTTTGCCTGTGCCTCCTCGAAAGCATGTCAAAACATTGGAGTACTCACACCTTGAAGAACGTTAGTTAGCAAGACTCTGCGTCAACCGAGAGTGTTTCGAGGGTGGTGAGAATCCTAGTTATTGTGGCATTGTATCTTTCCAGTCCATGCTTTATAAAAACAAAGTATCTAATTGACCCGGGATCCATCCGGAGGCGCCATGCAAATGCTACAAGTAGGTACGTATGCTCATGCTGAATAATCATACATGATGCCGCTACGGCGGCAGTAATAAACACGACCGGTAAAAGAACAACCAACAAAGTGCATCCATCGCCCAACCGACGGCGACGACGCATAAAATGCAAATCAGACTTTGACGATCTTGAACCCCTGCTGCGTGTACCGCGCCATGGCGAAGCAGGCGGTGCCGACGAGCATGACCGCGCCGCAGAAGAGCTGGAGGCCGAGGTAATCATTGCTGTTGTTGCCGGCAGCGGCGTGGCTGGCGTGGCTGGTGGAGACGATGGCGCCGCCGACGGGGCTGCCGACGAGGGCGCCGACGGAGTTGACGACGAAGGTGATGCCGATGCGCGTGCCGATCTCGCGTATGTCCGAGATCTGCGCCATGACGGCGGGCGCCAGCGACACGTACCCGCCGCTCGAGAAGCCGAAGATGGCCCCGTACGCGATGATAGCCCCCGTGCTGCCGCTGCCGGGGATCCAGAGCACCAGCGTCACGGCCCCGCTTATGAAGCTGATCAGGATCATCAGGTTGAACCGCCCGATCTTGTCGCCCAGGATGCCCGGGAGGATACGGCCGGGGATGCTGTTGATTTATGTATGGTTAGCCTTTTGCTCTCCGGGGTGGGGGGAGGGTGAGCGGATTACATAGGAAGTAGTGAGATGAAGGACGGAGATGCGGATACTCAAGAGAACTTACCTCGCAGCATTGAGGATGGGCAGCAGGTACGGCACGAGCGTGGGCGACACGCCCGCCTGCTGGGCCTGGATGATGAGGTAGTTGAAGGGCAGGAAGATGCCGAGGAAGGAGAAGAAGCCGGCGGCGACGACGAAGGCCATGGTCGTCTCGGTCAGGGGCCGGTAGTAGTCGGCGAGGCGGACGGGTTTGGGGCGGGGCGGCAGGCGGGACTTGACGGTGAGGCAGGACACGGCGAGCAGGGCAAGGAACACGAAGGCCATGATGCGCATGGTCCAGGGGAAGCCGAGGCGCGCGATGAGCCGCGTCATCATGATGGGCAGCACGACGCCGCCGAGCGACGAGCCCGAGATCATGACTCCCAGCGCCGCCGCCCGCCGCCGGAAGAACCACCCCATGACGCTGCTCATCGAGGCGTTGAACACAGCGCTCGAGCCCAGCGAGCTCACAATGCCCTGCGACAGGATGATTTGGTAGTACTCGGTCGACAGCGACGTCATCATCAGCCCGAAGATGTAGACGACGGTGCCGCCGAGGAGGAGCCACCGGGGACCGTAATTGTCGAAGAGGCGACCGAACTAGGGGGTTCGCTAGTCAGTAAACCCCACTCACTATGTATAGGACAGTCTCATGTATGGGGTGTAGGGGGTGTTAGGGGTGTTAGGGTGGTGTACTCACGATCACGTTACCCCCCGTCATCAGCGCCGCCTGCACCGAGGTGATCCAGGTGACGGTAGAGGCGCCGTAGCTCGCGAGCGGGCCGTTGACGTAGTACTCGACGAAGACGCCCACGCAGTTGACGAGCCCGAAGGTGCAGAAAAGCGCGCACCACCCGCCGAAGACGACCAGCCAGGCCTCGAGGCCACCGTCGGGGAAGTCGGCTGGGTTGGAGCCCGGAGGCGGCGAGACGACCCCGTCTTTCTCCATGTCGACCTCGACGACGTTGGCCGGGTCGGACCAGATGTTGGCCTCCGCCTCATCCTGCTGGGAGGGTATGCGCTGCAGCTCCGTCGACGGCTGCCGCGATTGTTCCTTCGATGCAAACGCGGAGGAGCCCTTTAGCCCGTTATCTGAGTCATATCGCTGGTCGTTCCGTATGGTGGCGGACGATTCCGAATCGGATGAGGGCATCCTCCCAAGCAACCACCCGATTAGGGGGGAAATAACCTGAGATTCACTTGGAGTGTGGCTGGCTGGTGTACCGGTAACTCGGTAATTTCACAATCAAGACACACGAAGGTAAATAGTAGCTATCTAGGCAAGGGTTTCCAAATGTCGGATGCAAGTCACGAAGGGAATCCAGAGAAGTCGCGGCTCAATGGTCTCCCTAATGAAGAAAGATTTCTTGAAACGTGGAAGTGGGAAGTATCAAAACAAGACAGCCTGATTAGTGTGTAAGGGTACCGGATCTGAGTATCACAAGCCTCAGCGGCGTTCTTATTATAAAATAAATCGATCGCTGACAGGGGGGAGGGACCCCCGATTTCAAAGTGTTGACCATGTATTTCGTGCTCACTCGGCTTTGCGGGTGGATCTCGGATTTAAATGCGACATAGGTAGGTGCATGTTTACTACGCTGGCAACGCCGCTCTTGCAACCAGGAAAATAACTACGGCTGAGGACAGGCGGGCTCGGTCAGCACTTTCTTCTTTTACCTTTTATCTCTCCTTCGGCAGTCTGCTACCCAGTTAGGTTGTACGCGGAAATAACGCACGATGAGCCGGCGCGATGGACCCGGTTCGGCCACTGCAGAGTTGCCAATTTAGGGGGGGGGGAGTGTTGTACGCAGCGGGCTTGGCGGCCGGGTGGGAAGCGAGATGCGATGTTTTGATAGCTTTTCCCACTTCCCCGGATAGGGTACTGTATTATGGGGCTAAGTATCGACAAGTAATGTGGAGTAAACGTGCTACCGTTCGGAATGACCAGCTATGACTCAGGCCGGCGTACTTACGAAGGAAGGCCCGAGCGTAAATAGAGGTTGGTCAGGGGCGATCTAGAGCTCGCAGTCCGTTGCATTGTGGCCCATCTCGGACCTTGCTTTGCGCGCGAAGACGCGAGGAACTGGAACGAATCTTTCCCTCTCGGGATTGTGCTCTAGCCGGAAACGGTGTTATCATATCTAATCCATCTGCGGGGTCCTTTGGATGAGCTTTTGTTCATCGAGTAGCGCCGTAAAGTAACATCATCTCCTGGTTTCAACGATTCGGGCAGGAAAGCTTGACGAAGCTAACTAGGCCGATTGCAGTTCGTCCTAGACTAGTCGCTTGCGTCGAGCTGCGCACGTTATAGTAAGAGGGGAAGGATCAGAGCCCGCGGCTCGGACCTGGGTGATCCTACCTCGGAATTAGGATCGGAAGTACACGACAATTCCAGCGTGCTTAACTCCGAACCCTGTAATTCTTCCTGGCAACTTTAATATCTGCAAATGGCAAACCTTGGAACACCTCGTGAAGCACGCCATGAGCAGGCCGCTAGAGAGACATGAAAACCCAAAGTCCACCGGAATCGCAGCGGGAAGCCGACGGTTGTTGCTTTGTTTTATCGGACATTATAATGTTTCGCAGACACGGATCTGAGTAGGATCCTGTCAGCAGGGTCTAACTCGTTACTTAGTGGCGTCGTCAGAATGGTAAGGGTATAAAGGGATGTAAGGCTGGATGAAACATCGGCGCAGGGCTGTTACGCCACCACGTGTGAGCTACATCTCCTTTGCTCGTAGTTCCCGGTAGGCCGGAAGCTTGCGGCCCCCAACACTTGACGTCACAACAGATTGCGTGTCAGGTCCATGGAAGTTATCGGCCGAGTTTCGCATAGGAGCAACTGTTATAGCCGACTGTCTATATTCTTAGTCCATGATATCGGGGGAGGATCTGCCCCTGCCATTCATCTCCATAATACACGGCGAAGAAGGCCATAAAACGTCGGTGATACAGAGATAAGCTGGTTCAAAGTTGGCTTACGCAGCAGCGCACGTCTATTTCTCGAAATCCTTCAGGTTCTTGGCGTCTTCAAACTTGACTTTGCCATCCTCCCCAACACTAGCGACGTTGATTTTCACAGCGGCCACATCTGTCGTCTTGGCCGGCTCCGAGCTCGGCTCCGGTCTAGTGGCTAGTTCGACGGCAGCGGGGACGGAGCCCGCTGGCGCATCGGCAATCTCGTTCACCTCCTCCTTGCTTAGAACATCACTGATCCTAGCGCCTCTGCTTGACATGAGTATCGTCGATGGACCGCGAAATTGTAGGAATAGCCTATCGCCGAAAATCGTGCGTCGCGCCGTTGTTCTCAGGCCGAACATCAACCGCGCCACGAACTTGTAGGCCTCTGTCTTGCGCACCTCCTGGAAAAACTTGATATTCCCCAGCAATTCCGTAACAGAGGGTATTTGGAACGTGAAATTGTTGCTCTTGAACCGGAAAGGTAACGGCGGGTTCTTGGTGATAGTATACGCAACGACATGTGCCGGGTGGGCAACGAAATCCTCGCCCTCGGCCAATGTGAGCTGGTATATATGTCCCTTGGCGGATAAAGCCGCAAGCCCGCGCCCCGTCAGCTCCGAAGAACCCCAGTGCGCCAGCGGCAGTCGACGTTGGATCCGTGGCGTCACCGTCAGCGTATGGCCCGTCCATGCCAACAAAGCTGACCTCTGTGCTACCATCCAATCTGTTGTACCGTCTAAATGCAGTACGGAAAACGTAGTATTTGCGGATTTAGTCGATATTAATGCAGTTATTGGGGTCGTCGACGTGATGCGCTGGTAGAGGAAAGGAACCCCGAATGCTGCTCGTGTGAGGGGTGATAGTAAAGATAGAGTGGATTGCGCCTGGTCCCGGGAGATACGTCAGCACAAGTCGACCCAGGGTAAAAGCCTCGTCGTGAATCATACGTTTTGCGGCTTTCCTGACACTGCGACCAGGGTGCCCCTCCTGGTATACAGCTTTTGGGAGGCTGATAGAGAGACCGAGAGGAGCGAATACGGCGTGCCCAGCACTTCGAATCGAGCGTCTGATCCACACCTGTCAGAACGTCTTCTACTTTAACAAGAGGCAAACGAAATCATACCGGCAACATTAGGGTCCCTCGGCGTACCGAAGACATCCCCCCTAAAGTCGGACGACTCCGTCGTGGGAGACGAGCTGATCTGGATGGATCTACATTGTCGACAGATATAGCCCGACTTCGGTCTATGTGCCAATCGACCCGTCCCTACTCGTCGGACAAGAGGAGATGCGCCGCGCATGGCCGCAGACAGAATGGGTCAAATTAGCTTTTTGTTTGACGCTTCTCATGGATCGAGTTGCAGCAGATCGTGCATACGGAAATTGTTGGCAGCTTTTCAGTGTCAAAGAGTTTCATCATATGTGGCTAGTGAGTTTGTGGGTCTACGGTGGCTGTCATGAAGCGCCACAAACACCTTGGAGATTTTCTGAGCAGGCTCTAGCCCCACTCAGGACAATGCTACTTGTAAGGTTCCTTATAGCAGTACGTATCATGTCACATAATTCAAAGAGACAAAACGGTCTCGAATACCCATGAGACGTCTCGGTTTAGTGCATGAATCACATTTATCACTGGTCAGAGTTTTAATATTCAATATCCGCATTTATTGCATATGTCAATTTTGCCTCTGTTCTAATCCGAGGTTTAAGTTAAGCTGTTGCCCGCACTTCCCCCTTTTTCTCCTTTCTCCCTCCCTCCCTCCCTATCTCTCTCTCTCTCTCTTTTTGGCCTTACCGCATGATATTTGGTGTCTTAATTGGGTATTTCTAATAAAGGACTGTAGGGAGATTTCTTGTCCCTTCCTTGTGATGAGGTCAGGAAAACATCAATGAGCCCTATAATCCTTCTAGCTTGTGCCGCTCCCCTTGTATGCAGTGGCTAGTATGTCACTTTTTGGGTGATTTACGGTGACTCATTGCTATCCTCATCCTTCCTCATCCTCCTCCTCCTCGTGCTTTGGCCCTTCCTTGGCCTCTTGCACCACGTTCTTACTTATGCTGCGAGTTTTCATTTCTGCTCTCTCTTTCATTTTCTGCTTTCTCTCCTCTCGGAGAATCGGAGGGATCTTATTGTAGCGGCATATACTGCAGTTAACCGCAATTTTTTCGTCCAGTCGGCGGATCTCGGGTTTCGGACAGAGTTTAGGAGCCTGTCGCACGGCTGTAAGAACCTGCCCGCAAGCCCGTGTGGCTTCGTCATAGACGTGTCCACAGACGGATGAGTAGTACTGAAGCTTGATACAGCCGCATGAACCTTTCCGGTCTGTGCAGTCGTTGATATACTTGTCAATCACATTTTTGGCATGCGACTGTACGGCGCGGGGGCGTATCTTTGGTGAGGAATCCAGTGTTAATAGTTTTGAATCGATCTGTACTTAGATATGGATGGTCGCTGGTTAACGTTTTCAGAGTTAGACTTGTATGGATAATATCGAAAAGGATGGTGGCCATATAAGGGGCAGGCTTAACCATAAATACTATCTTCGAACGCTGCAGGCGGTGCTGAACATGGTATGAATGTGAACTCTTTCATTGTTTATCGCATAGCTGTCAATTCCTACCTTCGTACCCGGTTTTGGTGTTCTTGGGCTTAAAGAATGAAATTAAATCATGTTGTTCAACACTGAGCAAGCCTTCCACGTCAACTATAGTCCAAGCATACTCTTTGTGGAAGCAACCTACATATCAGACGAGACATCTGTTATGCAACGGGTTGACAGAACAAAGACATTGTCCCAGGCATCAAAGGGCTCGAAGAAGTGGTCGAACACAGACACCTGCGATTTAATTTTCCCTTTCCGCCTAAGAATCGAAAATTTCCCACAGCAATGGTTCCCCTCAACCTTTGAGCTGCCACCAAGAAAGCTTAAGTACACTTCGGAACGGGCGAAAGAAGAGCATACATTAGTTACCGAAGTAACAACTTGCTTCTGTCCCCCTAAAATATTGTAGCCCTCATCAGTGTTTACCACGACAGCTGTACCATGATCGATTCGGAATTCAGATTCCAATGTGTCACTTACAGCAATTTTTATTGGCCTGGCGGTATGGGTGATCGGTGCGTCTACATCGACAGCGATCAGCGGTGCAACTTCTTCGTCGTCATGCCCAGTGGCACCTTTGAAAAAGACGACAACACGGGGTCACGCGCTCTTAGGCGGTACATTTCGCATCTCTCACCTCGGGTCCAGACCATCGCTGTTGATAAAGATGGTCTCCTGGAGTCCATCTCAACAGCCCCGCCAGAGGAATTCTATCCTGAGACTATTCATGTTTCACGCATGCCCATTTTCAAATCAGTGCCTTACCTAACAGCGTGCTCGACTGTTCCCATTTCGCAGCTCGTCGAGGTAGACAGGCTGGCCCCATGTGTTGACTGGGTGGTGTATTCTGGTTGTCCGGAACGCCAGATGGCCTTCAAACATGGATTGACACATAGGTGCCAAGCTCATTTATGGCACGAGATGCACTATTTGAATATCTTGCCCTCTCATCGGCATATTGTTCCCCTTGACAAGGTTGTGGTGGATGATGTCGAATCACGGATCCTCGGAATGACTACTCCATTCATTAGAGGCGGCAACTTCGAAGGAGGTACGGAGCGGCCATTTAAACTAACGTGGCTTCAGCAATTGACCGATACTCTGGACTACCTCCACTTTGAAGTCGGCCTTGCGCACAGTGACATATGGCCGAGCAATCTCCTGGTAGATCCCGGAACGGATGATCTGAAATTGTTTGATTTCGGATGGGTGTGTCCCCTGAACGAGACAGTCTTTGCCGAGGAAATCGATAGGGTCTACTGGACGATGTACGGAATCGTAACACTCGACCTTGACCTCTTTCGCACACAGGGAGTCATTCATCCGGATGTCAACATAATAAAGCGAATGGACGATTGGCCGCCGAGGCGCGAACTCGACTGCGACGTCGCTGCCATCAGATCGCATCTTGATAACTGGATCCAGAAACAGACAGAACGTCTTAAAGCCGACCCACGGGCCCCGTCCAGCGATATCAAGGAACAGAAACCATCCGACTTATACAGGTCATTGGACTGGCCTGGGTACAGGGGCGACTACCTCCCCGACTCGGAAGATGGTAGCAGCGAAGAAGAGGGCGAGGACGGCCAAGGCAAGCCTCAAGGGCCCAATATGGCGGAGATGGAGCGAGATCGATCAAAGAGTGGTAAGGGGAAACCTGATGATTCATCGGAGGACGCACAAGAAACTGAGACTGATAATGTCGCGTCTGCAACAGGGAGCGAGAAACAGAAGTTCTCAAAGAAGGAGCGATACTTCTTCCCCTGGCGAAGACCCCCGTATGCCAAAGCATACCCATCCGAAGCATCTCCACCACGAAAGAAGCGAAAGCTCATGAACTAAGAGAGCGCAGAGGAGAAACATGAGCGACTATCGTAGTAGGCTAATGTTTTAAACATTATGTTGCGCTTTTAGGTGTGGACATTTGCAATATTACTGTAACCAAAGGGGATAAAGTAGTTTCTGCATAGTGTTGAATCGTGATGTAATTGGATGAGATGATGCATACACGTATTTGTATTGCTTTGGATGGGAAATGGGGACGCGTTAAGGGATTAAAGGGCTCTGGGGTGGATATATCCTATAATCTCAAGAGATTTGCTATTTCTGCAGTGGCCCTATTTCCACCTGGCATACACCTGGCATACCTGCCAGTTCGCACCTAGTTTTCCCTTAGAGACCCCTTATGTAAAATATTAACAAAACATATTTATTTTTAATTAATTTACTAAAATATACTTTTACAAGGTCGTTAGGTTTAAGCCGTATTATCCAGGCTAAGTTAAAGATACGAAATAATTATACCAATAATTAATACGATAAATATTTTACCTAATATTTTCGAATACGGTAATTATTAATAATTTTTACGGTAACGATAAATTATATTTCGGTCGTGAAAAGCTTTATTTCGAAGCCGATTGTTACGTAATACCGATAAGTTTCGACCCCGATAAACTTTATATTTTCTGGCTGGTTTAATAAAGGGAATTTTAAATAATAACTTAAGAGATATTAAGTTTTTTGTAGTAAATTTTAAATCCGTATAAAATGGTTACTTTGTAACTCTTTGCCAGTTTTACGATTAAAAATGTTAGATATCAGCCAGGAAAAAGGGTTAAGAATTTTAAACCAGGTATTTTCTTTAATTTTAATTAATCTTAAAACTTTTTAAACCCCTATTAATTAAAATAATTAAAATATATCGGCTAAGTTCGAATATAAAGTTTTAATATTCCGTACCTCCGGAATTTTAACGGAAACGATTTTAATTAAATTATCCGATTTAAATAAAATAATCGGCCGAACAAAATATATCGATATTTTTATTAATATTAATAACTTTTCCAAAAAAAATTAAATTTTATTTTTAATTTTTAAATACGATTTAATTTAAAATAACGGAAATAATCGATTTTTACGTAAATTTATACCAAAAAATATCCGGTTTATAAAAAAATTACTGGTAAAACTGGAAAATAATAATAATAAGTTTAAAAACGTCGAAGTTCAATTTTTAAATCGATATAAAAAAAATTACGAACGATAATTTATCCGGCTGTTCCGGATTGCGAAAACCGTCCAGAATTCCGTTAAGAATGGTCGTCGATAGGAGCTATAAGGTTGGGGTTTAATAAAGCTTAGTAACCGATAATATAATCTATCTATTTGTTTAATTTAGTTCTACGGTTACGTTTCCTCTAGGGAAACTAAAATATACTTTTATTAATAAAATTTATAATAAACTTTAATTATATTATAACGTACTACATAAGCGAAGCGAACGTATAAGCGAAGCGAACGGTTACGTAACTTATATTAATAAGAATATTTTAGAAATTTATAACTTTACGTAGTATTAATATAACTTTTTCAAAATTAGTAAGCTTATATATTACGTAAATACCTAGCTGTTATAAAATTTACAAAATTTAAAACCCTATATTACGTAAGATATTACTAGATATATATTTTTACGCTAAAATCGGAACAATTTTTTTAATATCACCTTAAATAATTTTTTAAAAAATTTAAAAAAAAACTAAAATATAAAATTTAAATATATTTTAAATTTATTTGCAAAACTTTACGTAATAATATTTACGTTTTGAAAAGTTATTAATAAATATAATAATTTTCTATATATTAATATATATTATTATAACTTTATTTATCAGTTTTGTAATTTTATATAATTTCGTATATCTTTTCTTTTTATTTATATAAAGCTAGTTATAAAATTACATTTAATTATAGGAAGTTTTTATAAATTTAAAAGCGATTTATAAAATGTAGGTCCGCGCGTTTACTTCGCTTGTATAACGGCTAGGCTAGTTAACCAACTATTAAACTAAGTTATACGGTTTATATTAGCATTCGTATTATGGGGATCTTGAGTAATAGGGATAATTTAATTACGTCTGGTAATATTAAGGGTATTTTAGGTAACTAAGTTATATTATAAGCTGCTGTTATTTAAATTACGGAAATAACTAACGTATATATTTTATCTAACTTACTGGTTTACTTTTTGTAAGTTAATAATTTAATTTATTAATTTACTTTTTATAAATTAATAATCCGGTTTATTAGCTTACTTTTCGTAAGTTGGTAATTTAATTACGTAATTTAATTTATTTAGATTTTATTTCGGTTTATTAAAACCGTTTCCGAAACTTTTTTTTTGTTACGTCGTAATACGATTTCCTTTTTTTTAAGATCTTTATTTTTAAAGATTTTTTTTCCGTAAATCCTTATTTTATTATGTTAAATCGTATTATTAAAGGTCGTTTACGTAAAACAAAGTAACGTTATACTTTAGTTAATTTAATTAATTTAGAAAGTTTCGAAATAATACCGTGTTCTCTTTATTTTTTTAAGAGATTTAATTGTTAAATAATAACGGAAGTTTTTCGTTATAAGGAATACATTTATTGCAGTTATTTTTATAATAGTATTAATATTCCCGTAACGATAGTTAACCGTTACGTCGCCAAGGTTTGTCGTTTAAAAAAAAGGAGTTTACTGCGGAGTAGGTTTTTGTTAAATCTTTAACCCGTTTTTCTCGTATACGCAAATAGCGTTAATAGTATTAAACTTAAAATGCGAAATTCGTAAATTGCGTTTTGTAGTTTTTAAATAAGCAGTATAAGTTCAACTGTTAAAAGTTAAAGTTGGCGGTAGTTATTTAGGCTTTTGATAAAGCTGACGTTATCGATTAGAATACTGTCGATCAGGGTTTTTTTATTATTAATAACGTAGATTGGGGTATTTTTAATTTTGGTAACCTCGACGTTATCGGTGAAAGTTTTTAACAGGTATTAGGCGCTAATAAGATTTTTTATTAGTTCCTAGATATTTTTGGAGTTTTGGTAGTTTTTTTATTTGACTAGATACTAGGTAAGTTCTTTTTTTTTCCGTATGTTAAGTATTTTTTCTGTTTCGTAAATCGGTATATCTTCTTTTATTTTTTCATCGTATTTAATATTAACCTTAATAATATCTGCCGTTAATTTAAATAAGGAAATATAAAAGACTAAATAAAGTTTAACCTTAAATGGTAACTTTAGTTGGTAGTTGTTTTCTAAGATTTTCTTAATAATCTTATATAAGTTAATATATTTAAAATCGAGTTTTTAGTTTAAGCGTTTAATTTTAATATTTTTAGTAGCTAAATAAACCATCTCCCCTTCCGAAAAAGTTAGTTTTTTAACGTTTTCTGGTTATAATATTTATTTATTTATTTACGTACGAATTAAAATTCTGTTTTCATTTTTTAGTATAATTACTTAAGTTATTTTAAGGTAAGGATTGCTTTAATATTAATTAATCTTTCTTTTTATATTTCCTTATAAATTTCTGGGATAAAATTAAAGTTAACGGTTGTTAAAGTTATCTTAATACTATCGTAATAACTGGTATTGTAAGTTAATTATACGATAGGTAATTTCTTAACCTAGTTATTTTATTTATAATTAATATAATATTGTAACTACGTTTTTAATATTTGGTTGATTTTTTTATTTATCTGTTTATAATTTAAACCGAGTTATGTTATTAAGTTTTGCTAAAACTTTAAAGTAAAACTTACGTTTTATTTAAAACGATTTCTGATAGTAACCGGTATATACTAAAAATATATCGAAAGAAAATATATATTATTTGTTCGGCGTCCGTATTTTTATTATAAGGTAAAAAATAAAAGAATTTTATAAATCGGTTAACGATTACGAAAATACTATTATAATATATACCCGTAATTAGGTTTTTTAATAAGGGAAATTTAATAATAAAGTTAAATATAATTAAATCCTATAGTTATTTAGTAACTGGTAATAACTGTAGTTCTTCGTATAGTTTATATTATTTGGGTTTTGTCTTAATATAAATACCGTATTAATGTATAACTTTTTATATTATTGATTTTATTTTAGGAAAATAATACGTTTATCGTAAACGTTTTAAGATTTTATGAATTTCTGAGTATCTATGTAATTAATATTTATGTATTTTTCGTATTAAATTTTTTTTAATATTCTTTTGGTACGTAAATTTTATTTGTTTTTTTAGTTTTTAAGTAAATTGTTATAATATCGTTATATATCTTAATATATATTTGGTATAGATATTCTAATAGTATTAATATATCGTTATTATAAATGTTTTTCTAGTATTCGGTCGAAAATAATTTATTATATCTTCATTTTAAGGTTTTTTAAATTTGATTATTTGCTAAAAGTATTTACTTTGTTATTTTTAAATCCTTTACGGTAAATAATAACGTAATCGAATTTTGAGATGTATTTTACGTAACGTAATTATTATCCGATTAATTCTTTAATAATTACGAAGTAAAAGATATTTTTATAATTTATATATATTTTTACTTAATATTAATTTCTTTTAAAGTAATGTTTAAACTTTTTAAAAGTTTTAATAATAACCAGAAATTTTTTATTATAAATAAGGTAATTAAGTTTAATACCGTATAACTTGTAAAAACAAAAGGTAATAAGGTATAACTTTTCTTTATTATTTTGTTAACAGATTATTACCTTTAAGGTAAAATTTAAAACGTCGGTTTTTAATTTTATTAGTTTATTTAGGTTGTATATTATTAGAACTGATTCGTTAGTAAAGGCGTCTTTAAATTATTAAAAAGTTTTTTTTACAGCTGGGGTTTATATATATTATCGATCCTTCTTAATAAGTTCTGTTAATAGTATTGCGATCTTGTTAAAATATCGTATAAATCGTCGGTAATAATTGGCGAATCTAAAAAATGTTTATATTTCCGTAATGTTAGTAAATATTTTTTAATCCTTAATCGCAGTAATTTTTTTAAAATTTATCCTAATATATCCCGGGGTGATAATATATCTTAAGTACTTAATTTTCTAAATGTAAAATGTATTTTTCTTTACGTTAATTAAAAAGTTAACGTTTTATAAAGTTTATAAAACTTGGTAAATATATCTTATATATTCTTTTTCCGTTTTCGAATAAATAAGAATATTATCGAGGTAATATATAATAAAGAGGTTAAAGTACTCTCGGAGTACGTAATTAATTATCCGTTGAAAAATTACTGGTACGTTTGTAAATCCGAAAAACATAACAAAATATTCGAATAACTCGTATTTCGTTTTAAAAGTTTTTTTCTATTTGTTTTCTGGTTTAATTCGAATTTAGTTGTATTTTTTTCGTAAATTTAAAACTGTAAATTATTTGGCGTTTTATAATCGGTTTTTAATTTCGGTAATTAAGGGTAATAATATTTTATCTTTAACGGTAATGTTATTAAGTTATCGGTAATTAATAATAAATCGTAATTTTTTATTTTTTCGTAAAACGAAAAATATTAAATATCCGGCCGATAATTTAGAGCGTTATATATATCATTTTCGTAATTTATCTTCTAAGTAATCGCGGAAAACGTGTAACTCTGTTTCGTTTAAGTTATAAATAAAATAAAAGGCAATTATTTTGCCGTCTTTAAAAACTATTTCGTAATTTTATTTGCTATGTTATAATAACTTTATATCGAGCTTTTTTTTAGAAAAGTTTCTTATATTTATAATACTGTAATAATACCTTTTACTATCCATTTTATAATTTCTCAGGTTATGCTTATAGGTCGTTATTTATTTATCGAAATTGTATTTTAAAGTTTGCAATAACGCGGCGTATTCTTTTACTATATCTTTTATTTTAAATATATCTTATCTTTTTAAGTAAGAAGGTTTCTATAGTATTCTTATACCTGCATTTGTTATTCTTATTAATCGAATGTTAAGATCTTAAATTTTTTTATTTTTTCTTATATTAAGAAATACGTAGAAACTTACTTAATTAATTTCTTAATTAATTAAGGGGTTATATTAGTATAATCATGGTTTTTTAAGGATTATGTCATATCCGTGTAATAAGATAATGTAGAAATTAATAATTTATTTTCTTTTTTTAATAAAAGTTTTAAGATAATTAATTTCGCGTTTAATTTATTTATCGTTATAGGTAAATTTTTAACTTTCGGCATTCTCGACCTTATAATGGTAACTTTTTTATGGTAATTTTAATTGATTTATTACCTCCGGATTAATATAGTTTATAATCGTCGCTCCGTAATCTATTATTGCGGTATACTAATTTTTTTTTAATCCGTATTCGTATAGTAATAACGTTTTCGCCCGTAGCTCCGATCGTTATATTTAGAGCTCTTTTAAAATACTATGGTCTGCCCTTTTTTTTTTCGCTCGCCTGCAGCTTTTTTATAGGTGGCGTTGTCCTTTTGGAGTTTGCAGGAATTTTCGTAAAATCTTTTTATATCGGTTATTTTATGTTCGGAGTTCCTTTAGCTGTTTTTTTTATTTGTATTACTTGTTCTTATAGTTATCGTATATCCTATTACTTGTAAATTTACTTTGTAAGGGTCTTGATTATTTTTTCGTCGGGTAGCGTCGATTATAAGTTATCGTTTTCCTACTGAATATTATATCTCTTTTTATTTTTTATATTTTACTGGTTCTTTTTAGTAAAACTTTTAATTTTTTCCTTAATTGTTTACCTGTTTTCCGGGTCTGTGGTAAAGGTTAGTTAAATATCTAAGTCGGTAATAGTCCGTTAATAGTGTTTCTTTATTATCCTCCGAATTAACTTTTTTTCTGTTTGGTGATTATATTATTCGAAATAACAAAAAGGGTCCTGCCAGAGATATAATTTTCTAGGTGGTCAACTCCGTAATACTATTTATTGGTCGATTTTATCTTTTTCCGCGAATAATCGTAAATGTCGGTATTACTGTTAATCGTTTTTGTTAGTTCCTTTTTATTTTTTAAAGTCGAACTTTTTTTAATGTATCCGGGTTATACGCTGGTAAATTTTTATTTTTATTTTTAGTGAAATTGGTATTTAGGTTTTTTGTAATGAATAACGTAGATTTTCGTATATCGTTTTGTTCCTTTTAGGCAAAGATTTTCGGCTTATTTACTGTGTTCCTATAATTATTTTTGTAAGGCTTTTTGGTCCTGTTTTTGTCGTTGTTTTTTTAGTGGGATTATGTAAGTAAGTTTTTCTCTGTGAAACTTTTTTATCTTGGGTGATTTTCGTATTATTATGTTACTATGTACTAATTATTCCTGGGTTGAATTATGTTAATAGTTTTTTTTATCGTTTTATTGTTGTTTTTTAGGTATAGAGGTTCAGTTATTTTAGCGGGGTTTCTTAGGTGCTTTATATTAAAAGGCCTTATATCCCGTCTTGTTATAGTTGTAGCATTTAAATAAGGTCCGCTCTTATCGTTAGACCGTTTTAATCTTTATGGGTTCTAGTTACGTTCCGAAAGAGGTGGATGATATAGCGCGTTTATTTCCCTGGTTGGGTTTGTTAAACTTGGGTCGTAGAGCGTATTAGCCTTTTTTTTATATCGTTTTTCGAATTATCAGTTATTAATTTTTACCGTTTCGGTAATGTACTTATCCAGGAGGGTTAGTTATTTAAGTTTAATAATTTCGTCCTTAACGTCGTTTTTTAATCCTTTATAAAATATATCGATTAAGGTGTTATTTTTATTATTTACCTATTTTGCTTTAGTTATTAAATTCCGGAACTTTACCGTATACTTAAATATTAATCTTTTTTATCGTAGTTATAAAATTTTTTATACTGCGGTACGTTTTTTATCGGGATTATCGAAATTAGCTTTTAGTTTTTTTTCGAAATTGAAATAATTAGTAAAGATTTTTTTAGTCAACTTTTTCATATCGTTTTTTGTATTTTCCAGATAATCCCTTATAATTAATTCGAACCAGTTAAGGGCATCCCTCGTAAGGAATATCGCAATGGCGAGGATTTGGTCCTTTAAATCGTTAAGGGTTAAGAACCGGAGATATATTTGCGCCTGGGTAAGGAAATTTTAAATATTACTTTTTTCGTTATAAGCTTAGGGGTTTTTAACCTTGATTTTCGAGATATTAAGGTCCTTTTTAGTTTATTTCTTAAGTTGTTAGATTTTAGATTTTAGTTCCTTAAGTTTGTTTTAAAACGGCTAAGTGTTAGTTTCTTTAATATTTAAAGTTATTTTGGTAATTCGGGGTATTATTTAAAGTCCGATAATATTATTAAATAAGACTTTATAACGTATAACGACTAAGTTAATTAATTAATTATTAAACTAAGTTGTACGATTTATGTTAGTAGTCGTATTATAAGGATCTTAAGTAATAGGGATAATTTAGTTACGTTTAATAATATTAAAAGGTATTTTAAGTAATTAAGTTATATTGTAAATTGGTATTATTTAAATTATAGAAATAACGAGCGTATATATTTTATCCAACTTATTAGCTTACTTTTTGTAAATTAATAATCCAGCTTATTAGTTTACTTTTCGTAAGTTTATAAACCGGTTTACTAGCTTACTCTTCGTAAGCTGGTGATTTAATTACGTAACTTAACTTACTTAGGTCCTGTTTCGGTTTACTAAGACCGTTTCCGAGACCTCCCCTCTGTTAGGTCGTAACAGCTTGTGTCGTACGTTAATAATATTTCTTAAATTAACAATTTTTAAAACGTTTTAACATTTTTATAATTTTAAATAGTAAATAATTATCGTTATTTATATTAATTATAATTAAATTAAGTATTTATACGTTTAGCTTTCGGTCGAAATAACTTATTACGTATTAAGAACGGTATATAACAGTAACGAATTTTAGCTAACGAAATTTAAGGTTTAAAGTAATCGTAATAATTAAGATTATTACTACTTTATATATTATAAACGGCGTTACGAGTGCCGATAAAGCCGTAAATACTGTTAACGATATTATGGTTATTATTACTACTATAAAGCTTTAATAAGCTTAAAAATTAAGAAGTTATAATTATAACTGCAAATAATTATATTACTAGGTAGTAACGGTATAGTAGGTGGTAGCAGGGATAAAAAGTACGACCACTATAAAAATAATAAAATATTTACATTAAAAATAGTAAATCTTATTAAAAAAAAAAACACCTAGGCTCGTAACGATTAAGTTAGTAAATTATACGAAATATTTATAAGTAAGATTTTATTAGTTAAATTTTTTCAATTTAATATTAAAATGTAATAATAATTAATTATTTTATTTTTATTTTTTTATAATTTTGTTAAAAAAACGTAACTATATAACTCAATTTTTATAGCTTTTATCGATAATAATTTTTAACGGAATTTTCAATATTTTTCGTAATCCGGAATAGCCGGATAAATTATCGTTTATAATTTTCCTTATATTAATTTAAAAATTAAATTTCGATGTTTTTAAACCTATTTTCGTTATTTCTTAATTTTACTAATAATTTCTTTCTAAGTCGGTTATTTTTTAATATAAATTTGCGTAAAAATCGATTATTTCCGCCCTTATAAATTAAACCGTATTTAAAAAGTAAAAATAAAATTTAATTTTTTTCTCGAAAAAATTATTAATATTAATAAATTATAATTACCCGATTATTTAATTTTAATTGAGTAATATAATCGAAATTATTATAATTAAAATTCCGGAAATACGGAATATTAGAATTCTATATTCGGATTTAACGGGTATATTTTAGTTATTTTAATTAATAAGAGTTCGAAAGCCGTAAAATCGATCGAAATTAAAGAAAATAGCTAGTTAAAACTTCTTAGTCTTTTTTCGTAGCTAATATCTAATATTTTTAATCGTAAAACTGGCGAAAAGTTGTAAAGCTATTTTATACGGACTTAAGGTTTATTACGAAAAGCTTAATATCATTTAAATTATTATCTGCCTTTTAAAAAATTCTCTTTATTAAACCAGCTAAATGATATAAGGATTATTAAGGTCGAAGCTTGTTGGCATTACGTAAATAAATTTCCTAAGCTGAAATTCATAGAGAAATTACGTATTTATAAGGACCTAATAATTAATTTTAAAATAAGGTGTTTCGGAACCGAAATATATAATTTATCGTAACCGTAAAAACTATAAATAATTACCGTATTTAAATATATTAAGTAAAATATTTATCATTCTAAATTATTCATATAATAATTTCGTATTGTTAAAGTAAGTTAAATAATATAACTTAAACTTAATTACTTTGTATAACATTATAAATTATTTTTAATATTTCCGGTTAAAGTAATTAAAATTTAAATAATTCTTTTTATAAAAAGTTATAATTATTTTATTTTACCCTTTTTTATATTAAAAATAATTAGACGTAATATAATCTAAGTATTAATCCTTTATAAAAAAGCTTTATATAGTTAATAATTTAATAAATATAATCTTTTATTGTAATTTAAAAAATTTTAACCTATAATTATTCGATCTATTTCGCGTAATTTTATTATGCTATTTATTCGTTATTTTAAGTTTTTATAAAAACGTAAAAATTAATTTAAAAGGTTTAATTTTTTCGAGTTTTATTATTATTTGTTATTTAATTAATTATCGGAAAATTCCGATTATTATTTATTTTATCAACTAATAATTATTAAAATTTAATTATAATTCAAAATTTTTAAACTCTTCTTATTTTAAATTTCTTAATAGAATAATTAAATTACGTTTATTTTTTTTAAATCTTTTCCTAAAATTTTATATATTTTTTTATATCGTTATTAATCGTTTATTAATTAAATTAAGGTGTAATAATACCTGCTTATTTTTTAAATTACGTATTATATTTCTAGTAATTATTACTTTTTTTAATAAAAGATTAAGAAATTATAAAATAATAAATAGCTATAAGTTAAAATAACGTAATTATTATATAATGCTATTAAGTTCAAGCCGTAATATCTAGGTTAAACCTATGATACGAAATAATTATACCAATAATTAATATAATAAATACTTTACTTAATATTTGCAAATACAGTAATTATTAATAATTTTTACGGTAATAATAAATTATACGCCTCGGTTACGAAAAGCCTTATTCCGAAACCGATTATTACGTAATACTAATAAATTTCGACCTTAATAAACCTTATACCCTTTCGCTTTATAATTTAACAAGAGGAATTTCCTGGAAAACAAATAATAACTTAGGAGATATTAAGCTTTTCGCGGTAAACCTTAAATCCGTATAAAATAACTACTTTGCAACCTTTTACCAGTCCTACGACAGCTACCTTTAACCTCAATCGATCCCACGATACCTTCTTAAATCCCTATTAATCAAAACAACTAAAACATACCGAGCAATTCCTATTATATAATACCGGTATTCCGTAACAGTAAAATCTTTACAAAGAACGTTTTTTTAAAAGTTCCCAAACTTTATAAAACTTTAAAACAAATTAAAAAATATCGATATTTCCGTCGATTTAACTAACTTTTTCCCAAAAAAAATTAATTTTACTTTTAATTTTCGGATATAATTTAATTTATATAAATAAAAATAATTAAAAATTAAACGATCTTATAATAAAAAATATCGACCGTATAAAGAAATTGCTAGGAAAATTGGATATAAACGGCAAAAGGCTTAAGAATTTTAAAGTTTAACTTTTAGTTCGATATAAAAAAAATTATAAATAATAATTTATCTAGCTATTCCGGATTGTAAAAACCGTCCAGAATTTAGTTAGAAATAATCGTTAATAAGAGCATAACTAGGCAATTTACGAGAAAGTTAAGGTTTGGTAAAGCTTAGCAACCGAGATATATAATCTATTAATTTATTTAATTTTGTTACACGGTTACGTCTCCTCTAAGAAGAAGGTAATTATTAATTAATTTTAAAGTATATTTTAAAAAAATATATATATTAAATGATTTTTATCTGGTATTTTTTTAATAGCTGCTAGATAATTATTTATATCAGTAAATAGGTTATAGCTGGTTAATTACTAGCCGTAATATTTAGAAAGCTATATTCTTAAATTGAATTTAGTAATAATTCGATTATATATACCGTTATATCGGGGTTTTAAAGTAATTTCGGTAGTATTATAAATTAAATTGAATTATTTATAACTAAGTGTTAAATTTTTTATTTATATTTATAAGCCGCTAGATATTATAAAAATAAAAATGAAATAATAAAAATTAAATAATTTAAATAATAAATTTAAATCGTTTACTTATATGTTACGACCTAACGGAGGGGGAGACTCGGAAACGGTCTTAGCGGACCGAAACAGGACTTAAGTAAGTTAAAATTACGTAATTTGGATTTTTTCTTTTCGAGAGATCTAAATAAATCTATACAGATCCAATGCCTTTTGGATTTGTAAGGGCGATAAGATTTATGGGAGATCCAGATTTTAACAAAGGATATATACGTTTATTAAATCTATAATTTAGATAATATTAATTTGTAATATAACTTGGTTACTTAAAATATTTTTGGTATTATTAAACGTAATTAAGTTATTTTTATTATTTAAATTCCGTAATACGATTATTAACATAAACTGTATAACTTGATTTAATAGTTGGTTAATTAGCTTAATTATTATACGTTGCAAGTTTTTGTTTAGTAATATTGTTAGATTTTAAGTAATTACCCGAATTGTTAAAATGGCTTTTAATACCGAAGAAAGTATTATAGGTTAATAATTCCAAAATAAGTTTAAAGAACTGGAGGTGGAAGTTTTGCAACTTAAAAAATCAGCCAAGAAGGATTTTGGTACTTTAAAGGTTAAGGCCAAGAAACTATAACCTTACGATAGAAGGGATTAGCGTTTAAGTACGTAGTGGAGTTCCGAAACCTGATGGCTAAAGCGGGATAGGTGAACAAAGAAGATGATACCCTAATTGACGTATTTTATAAGGGATTAAAGGACGATGTTAAGGACAAGGTGATTAAGCTGAAACAATTAATTTTTTTAAGTAAATATATTACCGAGGCAGTAAAAATTAATAATCGATAATTTGAGAGATAATAAAAGAAGAAAAGTTAGTATATTTTATAGCATAAGTTTAACAAACTTAGCTAAAGAAATGGATATGTTATATTTTTTACTTTTTACGGGATTTAATTAAGCTTTATAGAAATCGGGGCGGTCCGGTAATAAAACTAATTTCAGTTTAAATGTTACAACTGTAATAAAATAGGACATAAGGCTTTTTAATATAAGGCACCTAGGAAACCTTAATAGAATAACTGGATCCCTATATCCGAAAAACAATAACAAAATAATAAAAAGGATAATAAAAAGTTAATTAATATGGTCCAATTACGATATACGGTAGTACAGTAGTATAAGGATTATTTAAGGTAAAAAGCTTTTATTAAAGAAAAATTATTTATTTAGTTGTAATAAAAAAACAGCAAAAAAAGCAAAACTAATTAGCTTTATAAAGATAGTTATAAAAACATTATAAATAAAGGGAAAATCTGTACATAGGAGAACCGGAGCGATATATAAAAATTTACGCTGTTTATTATAATAAACCCAGATATCGGTTTTACTAAAAATGAAAAGAGGTAATTTATTAGCGTATAATTCGAATATACTAATAAAGGTTTAATTTCAAATAATAAAAAGGAGTTAATAAAAATGATTAACAGTAATACCGATATTTACGGTTATTTGCAGATAGAAATAAGATTGATTAGAAAGTAACTTTATAAAGCTGGTTATTAGGAAAGTTATACCTATAAAGGAACCCTTTTTATTATTTTAAATGGTGCAATTATTAAACAAAAGAAAAATTAATCCAGAAGATAATAAAGAGATACTGTTAACGAATTATTATCGATTTAAGTATTTAGTTAGCTTTTACTACCGACCCGCAAGATAAAAAAGCAATTAAAGAAAAGATTAAGAGTTTTACCAGAGAAGGATAGTGGGATTCGGAAGATAAGAAAGAATATAATAATTAATAAGAAAACGATAGTTCGTAAACGATATTATCCGACAAAAAACGGTTAAAACCTTTGTAGAATAAACTTACGAATAATTAGATATACGATAATAATTTAAACAGTTATAAAAATAAATGATATATATAGAAAAATAATTAAAGAAATTTCGAATATAAAATAATTGGGACGTAGAGATATTACGAAAATTTTTATAAACCTTAAAAGAATAACGTTATTTATAAAAGAGTTACAGGTAGGCGGAAAAAAAAAGGTTAGATTATAATATTTTAAAAGGGCTTTAAACGTAATAATTGGAGCTATTGGCGATAATGTTATTATTATATAAATACGAATTAAAAAAAATTGGTATACCGTAATAGTAAACTATGGAGCAATAATTGCAAATTATATTAATCCGGAGGTAATAAATTAATTAAAGCTATTATAAAAAGAAAAAATTTATTTTTATAAAGTCAAGAATGCCGAAAGTTAAAGATTTACCTACGACGATAAATAAGTTAAATACAAAATTAATTATTTTAAGATTTTTATCGAAAAAAAAAACAGATTATTAATTTCGACATTATCTTATTAAATAAATACGATATAATTTTCGGAAAACTATAATTACGTTAATATAACCCTTTAATTAATTAGGAAATTAATTAAGTAAATTTTCGTTTATTTTTTAATATAAAACAAAATATAAACAATATAAAATCTTAATATTTAATCGATAAAAATAATAAATATAAATATAAGGATATAATAGAAACTTTATTACCTAAAAAAAATAAAATATATTTAAAATAAAGGATATAATAAAAAAATACGATACGTTATTACGAACCTTAAGATAAGTTTCCGACAAATAAATAACGACTTATAAATATAATTTAAAGGATAATTAAAATAAATAATAAAAATATTATTACGGTATTATAAGTACGAAAAACTTTTTCGAAAAAAACTCGATACGAAATTACTATAATATAGCAAATAAGATTATAAAATAATTTTTAAAAACGGTAAAACGACTATTTTTTATTTTATTTATAATTTAAACGAAATAAAGTTATACGTTTTTCGTAATTACTTAAAAAATAAATTACGGAAAGGATATATATAACGTTTTAAATTATCGGTAAAGTATTTAATATTTTTCGTTTTACGGAAAAACGGAAAGTTACGATTTATTATTAATTACCGATAATTTAACGATATTATTGTTAAAGATAAAATATTATTACCTTTAATTACCAAAATAAAAAATCGATTATAAAACGTTAAATAATTTACGGCCTTAAATTTACGAAAAAAGTATAATTAAATTTGGATTAAACCCGGAAATAAGTAAAAAATAACTTTTAAAATAAAATACGGATTATTTAAATATTTCGTTATGTTTTTCGGATTTACGAACGTATTAGTAACCTTTTAACGGATAATTAATTATATATTCCGAAAATACCTTAATATCTTTATTATATGTTATTTCGACAATATCCTTATTTATTTAAAAATAAAAAAGGAATATATAAAATACGTTTATAAAATCCTATAAGCCTTATAAAACGTTAACTTTTTAATTAACGCAGAAAAAAATACCTTTTACGTTTAAGAAATTAAATATTCAAGATATATTATTATTTTAAGATATATTAAAATAAATTTAAAAAAAAATTTTACAATTAAAAACTGGAAAATATTTATTAATGTTACGGAAATATAAACGTTTTTTAAATTCGTTAATTATTACCGATAATTTATACGATATTTTAATAAGATTATAATATTATTAACAGAACTTATTAAAAAGGGCCGTTAATTTATATAAGCTCTAATTATAAAAAAAGCTTTTTAGCAACTTAAAAACGTTTTTACTAACGAACCCGTCTTAATAATATATAATTCCAACAAATTAATAGAATTCGAAACCGATACTTTAAACTTTATTTAAAAATAATAGTTTACTAACGAAATAATTAAGGAAAATTATACCTTATCCCTTTTTACTTTTATAAATTATACGGTACTAAACTTAATTACTTTATTTACGATAAAAAGTTCCTAATTATCGTTAAAGTTTTTAAGGAATTTAAATATTACCTTTAAAAAAACTAATATCAAATAAAGGTATATATAGATCATAAAAATATCTTTTATTTCGTAATTACGAAAAAACTAATCGAACGATAATTACGTTACGTAAAATACCTTTTAAAATTCGATTACGTTATTATTTATCGTAAGGGATTAAAAAATAGCAAAATAAACGCTTTTAATAAACGACCAGATTTAAAAGATTTTAAGGTAAAAATATAACAAACCGTATTCGACTAAATACTAAAGGGGTATTTATAATAACGACATATTAATATTAGTAAAATGCTTATACCAGATATACATAAAGAAATACAATAATATTATAATAACTTATCCGAAAATTAAAAAATAGATAAAATTTATATATTAAAAAAATATCAGGAAAATTTAATACAAAAAATACATAAATACTAATTATACGAATATTTAGGAATTTATAAAACCCTAAACCGTTTACGACGGATATATTATTTTTTTAAGATAAAATTAATTATATAAAAAATTATATAACAATATAATATTTACGTTAAGGTAAAAACCAGACGATATAAACCTTACGGAGAACTATAACCATTATTAGTCGCTAAGCGATTATAAAATTTAATTATATTTAACTTTATTACGAAACTTCTTTTATTAAAAAACCCAGTTACGGGTATATATTACGACAATATCTTTGTAATCGTTAACCGATTTACAAATTTTTTTTATTTTTTACCTTATAATAAAGATATAAACGCCGAATAAATAGTATATATTTTCTTTCGATATATATACAGCATATATAGATTATTAATAGATATTATTTTAAATAAAAGCACGACTTTTATTTTAAAATTCTAATAAGGCCTAATAATACAATTTGGTTTAAACCATAAATTATTAAGCGCTTTTAAACCGTAAATAAACGGATAAATAAAAAGAATTAATTAAATATTAAAAACGTACTTACGATATTATATCAATTATAAACAGAATAACTGGGTTAAAAAGCTACTTATTACATAACTAACTTATAATACCAATTACTATAATAGTATTAAAATAATTTTAGCAATTATTAATTTTAGTTTTATTTTAAAAATTTATAAAAAAATACGAAAAAGAAAATTAATTAATATTAAAACAATCCTTACCTTAAAACAATTTAAGTAACTACATTAAGAAATAAAAACAAAATTTTAATTTATACGCGAACAAATAAATAAATATTACAACTAGAAAAAGTTAAAAAAACCAACCTTTTCGGAAAGGGAAATAATTTATTTAATTACCAAAAATATCAAAACTAAACGCCTAAACCAAAAATTCGATTTTAAATATATTGGCCTATATAAAATCGTTAAGAAAATCTTAGAAAACAATTATTAATTGGAATTATTACCTAAAATTAAACTTTATTTAATCTTTTATGTTTTTTTACTTATGTTAACAACGGGTACCGTTAAGGTTAATATCGGATACGAAAAAAAGGTAAAAAAGGATATATTAACTTATAAAACCGAGAAAATTTTGGATTTACGAAAAGAAAAAGGATTTACTTAATATTTGGTTAAATGGAAAAATTACCTAAATTCCGAAAATACCTAGGAACCCGCTAAAAACTTTACTAGCGCCTAGCGCCTGTTAAAGAATTTTTATTAATAATGTCAGAACCGTTAAAATTAAAAATATTTTAATCCATATTATTTAAAAACGGTTAATCGGACGTCTCAAAAATAAACCAGTTAATTAAAACGGAAACCTGAGCGGAAAACGACGCGTTTGCTTTTAACTATTCTTAATTTTTCAATTCGTCCATAAACTAAAGGTTACGATTAATAATTTTTACTCCTTAAGCGTGAAAAAACCGTTTCTGGCAACAAAAGCAAAAGAGGCGACCAATAATTTCGTTAATGTTACGTTATTTACGTACAAGGTTTTTTTTTAATTCGTATTAAAAACGCAATAAAGTTTTTTCCGTTACAGTTTTTTTACGATTCAAATAATTTTTTTCTTTTTTAATGCAACGAAAAGAATCAATGGGAATACCGGACCTGTTATAGCGACGACGATGTTTAATACATTCGTTACAGCGGCAAATCTTTTTTATCATTTAATATTTTGTTCCTTTTTCAAAACATAACGTATAAAATATTACTTTAAAATCAAATTTAATAATATAAGCAGCCAGGGATTTAAAACTTTCCTTTTAATTTGAATAATTGCGGGATTTACGATTAGTAACGTAATTACTTATAATAAAAAAATAACTTACCAGAAAAAAAGAATTTTTAAGGGCAAAAATCCTAAAGAAAAGGAAATCGTATTACGACTTAACGGAGGGGGAAATTCGGAAACGGTCCTAACGGACCGAAACAAAACCTAAGTAAGTTAAAATTACGTAATTTAAATTTTTTCTTTTCGAGAGATTTAAATGAATCTATACAGATTTAATGCCTTTTAGATTTGTAAAGGTGACAAGATTTATAGGAAATCCAGATTTTGACGAAGGATATATATGTTTATTAAATTCATAATTTAGATAACATTAGCTTATAATATAACTTGGTTATTTAAAACACTTTTAATATTATTAAACGTAATTAAGTTATTTTTATTGTTTAGATTCTGTAATACGATTATTAATATAAACCGTACGATTTGGTTTAATAGTTGGTTAACTAGCTTAGCCGTTACATTATAAAATAAGTAAAGTTAAATATTACTAAATTAAAATTCTCGTAATATAACTCTGTTATTATTAATATAATTATAATTAATTTTACGCTGGATTAATAATAGATTTATTTATTTAATATACGCGTTTATTTATTAATTTAAAAGTAATTAAAAAAGAAAGAATAATTATAAACTATTTACTAAAAAGTTTTATACTAATTATTTAATAACAAATCGAATTATAATATTTACTAAATATAGTTATCTAACTTTCGTAACATTTTATTATATATAACTGTCGGTAGATGTGGTGATTTATTATTGGAGCGTTGAAAGGATTAAAAGGGTTTTGATTTGTGGCCCTAGGATTGCAAGGACAAAGAAGCTGGAGGCTATATCTAGCTGCTCCCACCCCAGTTGGAAATGAGTAACCTAGGACAGGACCACAGCCTCAAGAATGCAACACAATTGCCGACAATAACGTTATATTTAATAAAGATTTTTATTTATTTATAAATTAAGACCCGGAAGACTGGGACAATGTCCGAGAATCACGGCTCTGGTCATGCGATCTTCCCAGATATCTCTAGCAAACGTCGGTAAAAGGAGTCCGAGCGCTCTTCGATATGCGGTCTCGGTCCTTGAGGAGCCCTCAACTTCCCGGCACGGATTTGCGCTGCGATCAAGTAATAGATTGTATAACACTGTATTAGGCTCATCGACTACTGACCCCAGTTTTCGATAATTTTATTCAACTTGTCTTATTACAGTATCATAGCTACTGACACTGCGATTATCACACAAGTAGAGTCATATTGTTATCGTGTCAATGTCCATAGTTACTAGTAATACCAGGAGGACGGTTGGATGAAATGTCATAACGATAAAATATCCTCGCCTGGAATCATCTTCATTCGGATTTCGAATACGAATCCTGTCATGCGACGCGGCAGCACGGATTGTAACGACGGGATGCGGGCTGCGATAGAATTTGGCGAGAGGTTGCAACTGTTTAGGACAGCCATGGAGCTAGATGAAGCTCTTGGCCGCCTAGGATTCAAACACAAGGTTTACCCCCCTGGAAGGGTGGTTTCGGCTGTAAGGGGAACTGATATCCAGGTTGGCAAGGCATACAATCCCACACCAACGAATCGCCCTCGCGGTGTGTATGCACGTTTCCCGCGCCGCCCCCCGGAGCCGAAAGATGGACATAGCTGGAATTGACCAGGGTGAACACTGCGTGCATAATGTGGCGCTGCTCGCTCCCCCTTACGTCTTATGTTCCATGCCTGGAATGTATGATGTCGGTCTATCCATCCCAATATACATTGGGTAATTAGATTACCGGCATGGAAGATCCTTTTCCTGCTCACACTTTAGATATAGCTCTCTTGCTACTACGACCGGCATATTGGTAGACCTATAATTAGCGTCGCAGTACGTCCCACGCGCGTAAGCGATACCGTCGTCATATACTCATTATGCTCATTTAAACCTTAATCTGAAGGGGGTTACATTCCGAACCCCGAGTGGCTGGTTTCCTTCGACTTGGGAGATAATACCATTCTATTCGGAGACGAAACTTACGTTTACCAAAATGAATTTCTGTCTTTAAAGGCAAGATCGTGCCATTTTAAGCTGAGCTAGCTTCCAGGGGAAATAGCAGCACAGAGCGAAAGGCAGGAAACTAGCCGGTAGATAGGAATAAAGCTGACCGTTAATGCTTGTCCTTCCTATATGTCTGGGGAGAGTGGCCCCCTACATATAGCCGTGGGACCACTGTGCAGAAAGTTCCACCGTATCCTCACCCCAGCACCTGACAAACTGTCTTTCTCCCGTAGTCCTACTCTTGTTTATCCCGGAACAAGAGCCCGAAAACTTCATAAGCCGGGACATTGGATGCTTCATGACGTCTACGGCAGAGCACCTCTCCTTTCAATCTCATGAAGTTCTTAAGCTCAAGGTCACTACTTATTTTGGGTTTGTTCAACCTTCCACTCTGGTTCTTAGCCCCCTTTCCAGAGCTTCGACCAAGGCTTTTGCTCTCCTCGCGGACTCCCCGCTTCTCCCGTTCGTAACATCTTCGACGAAGCTAACTCTCTCGGACCACCAGTCCAGCCACTTCTCAGCCCTTGATCCTCCTTGGGCATCGAAAAGCCCCACGCTGACATCAATCAGATCCGGCCGCCACCTATCATGCCAGAACACTGTTGCGCCACAACGTGGACAGAACTCACGCAGTATGCCGGGTGTGCTCTCGTAGGACTTCAGTATTCCACTTGGTAGAGTAGCGAAGTCGAGTTGTACCACACTTTCCTCCGCTGCAACAGACGAGCCCGGCTTGGACGGGGACGGGATATGAAACCATATGTTCCACCGCGGCACAAAAGCCCAGGTTTGGATCTCGAAGCCGCTGATCAGCCGGCAAGAACGGCATGCGCATGTACCCGCCAGGTAGCGCATGGCATTAGTATTAGAATTCAGATCGGTAGACGCTGGCGCCCGCGGTGGTCGAAGCCACCATTTCACATCCTCTGGGTTCTTGACGAGCTCTGTGGTCTTCTCCTGCTCGGAGGGAACTGGGTTGGTATATGGGACCATGAGATCCGAGAAATTAGATTTTGGAAGGCGGCTTGCCCCGTTGGGACGCGTGACATGAAAGCGCACAAGTTTGCAATGACAGGATGCACTCAGCACGTCTTCCCCATCATCTGGCAACGGAATTTTCTGGCTCGTGGAATGTCCTTCGGGGAACGGCGGCGGTGTACCGCAGTGTCCATGAACTTCTAGCTTGCGCCCATCGACCTCTGCGATATATGGCGATAGGCCTCCATCTTTCGTACCTGCCGTGTTGACATGCCGCGCATACACTGCATCGTCATCGCCACTTACACTATCAGTCGTATGTCCATCTTGATCCTGATCGGCATCGCCCAAGATAACACCACTCGCAACGGCCCATGTATCTCCATCAACGCTCGATACACCCTTCTCATTGTCCAAGCTTACGGAACGCCAGAACATATGACATCCGCACTTCCCACAAAAGTAGCGCTGAAACGTTCCTTGAGTCACAGGCTCGGACAAGCAGCCTCGCGGTCCGTCTCGAGAGGCGATGTCCTCGTATTGATTTTCTTCGCCTGACAGGCATTGGTAAGCCACGAGACCGTCTACGCGGGGGGGCGCTTGAATTCTGATGTATGAAATACAAAGTAGGCCAGTGTTGTGTCTGCAGTTAGTGCAATGGCACAGATTAAGTGCTCGGGGACCTGGCGCATCATTGGGCTGAAGCGAGATTGTCTGTGCAGCCGTGCCGCAATGGCAGCTTATCAACTTTGAGGCAGATTTTGTCATTGTCATACCCCAGCAATCGATCGATCTCCCTTTCCTGTCAAGCTTTATTTTATGAGCGAGAAAAGAAGAGATACGTAGCGGGGAATATAGTGGATGTGGATAGAACGGACGGAGGGATATGTTAACGCCGTATGGGGTTATAAGCCGTACGCTAACGCGGGGCTATTAATTAATAAGGTCAGAGGATAGGCTAACCAGCATAAGCTAATATTACCTAGAGTGGTTGATACAGTGTTGGTTTTCCGGTTAAGTATCTGGAAGGTTACTGCCGATTTGGAGAAAATAAAAGCTAACGTACCACACAAGCAAGCTGGTGTGAAATAACGCAAGCCCCCTGCAAGGCAAGCTAGAAGACAGGGCTAGGACAGGACCCCATATAAATCCTGATACGAGACTGTCCAACAACAGTCGCTGATACGACCCGTATTAGGTTCGTGGCTCAGTTGGAGCTAACAATTATTGACGGCTGGACGAAGAGGTGTCCCATAGTATCCGCTATATTTTGAAATATCATGACTTTTCTTAACGTTTCTTCAATGTCTTAAAAATTTTAAACCTTCGATTAACCATTAATTATACCTAGTATAAATTAAGAAATTTTCCAAAACTATATCCTCGGAGATATTATTAAATATATACATTTAACCTTTCATCCGACTTACTTATTTATATTTATTAAAAGAAATATTTATATAAAAGTTATATATGTCGGCAGATGCGGTGATTTATTGTTGGAGGTTGAAAGGATTAAAAGGGCTTTGATTTGTGGCCCTAGGATTGTAAGGACAAAGGAGCTGAAGCTATATCTAGCTGCTCCCACCCCTGTTGGAAACCTAGAACTAGAACCCAGAACCACAGCCTGAAGAATGCAACACAATTTGCTTACAATATAATTTTAAAGATTTAATATATTATGTAGGAATAAATTATTATAATTAATATATACGTATATATATATATATAATTTCAAAATTATGCTTAATTTTATTAAGTATTTATAAAGTTAAAGCGAATTTATTTAAAGTAAACAGCATTATTTAATTCACTTATATGTATCGGTCGATTATAATTTAAATAATATAATAAAAAATTTAAATTATCGTTAAATATTATCGGATATATATATTTAAGTTAATCCGTATCTTGAAATTCTTTTACCTAATTATGTATAATATCTCTTATAATATATTTATAACGCCGTTTATATTTAGTATATTTATTTATTTTATTTAGATTTTTTAATAAATTAATTATAAAATTAAACATATTTAAAATTTAATATTAAATTAAAGTTAAAATACTAATTTTTACTACGAATTACGTTATATTACTTATTATTAACTTGTTACGATTAATTTATTATTTAATTACTTTAAATATATTCTTATATTTTAGTTTCGATTTTTAATTTTATTTTATTTTTAATATTCTATGAATATATAGCCTCGAGACGTCTTTTTTCATAATGCGGATAAGAACTTTTAACGTATACTTAAAAAATAATTAGATTTATACGCCTTTATTACTATACCTCTATCTTTATTAGTCTTATAATTTTAATAATCTATTTTCTTATTAAAATATATTTAATCAAAATTATATATATTATTATAAAGCTTTATAATTAAATTTAATAATAATCTATATTATTTTTAAATCTTATTAAAGACTGTTTATTTACTAAATAATAACGTAATAAACTTTAATATAAAATTTATATTTACTTATAATTATATGTTTTAAATTATTTCGAATATATTATAAGGATTTCTTTCGTTATTAAGTAAACATTCGAATTTAAATTCAACTTCGTAAACTTTATCTTTTAAAACGTATTAAAAATATTTAAAATAAATTTAAATCGTATAAATATAAATGCTATTTTAATATTTAAACGCTATATCTTTCGAAAACTTTCTTTATAGCAGTAATATTATAAATTAAAGCCTGAGTTTTAAAGAAAAAGGTTATTAAATTCGTAAAACGAAAAAAGGCGCTATTTAAAAACTTTAATAGAACGTCGAAAATTATTCCGCCGGCGGCGGAAAACTTAATATTTTCGAGAAGAAAATCGGTGTAACGGCTAGGCTAGTTAACTAACTATTAAACTAAGTTGTACGGTTTATATTAGCAATCGTATTGTAAAATCCGAGCAATGAAGATAACTTAGTTATATCTGGTAATATTAAGGGTATTTTAGGTAATTAAGTTATATTACAAATTGATGATATTTAAATTATAAAATAACGAACGTATATATCTTTTTTTTATACGAAAGTAATTATTCTTAATTATTAGTTTAACAGTAATTTTATTTATTTTTGATTTTATTTGATTACTATGTTTTTTGTAATCGTTTTTTGTTACGTGATTTTGATTTATTTAGGTTTTGTTTCGGTTTACTAAAACCGTTTCCGTAATTTTCTTTTTATTAGGTCGTAATACGATCTCTTTTTTTTTAAGAATCTTGCTTTTAAGATTTTTTTTTCCGGTAAGTATCCTTTTTTTTTTTTTGTGATTATGTTTTTTCGTATTAAGAAATCGCGTTGTAAACCTTGCTTTTTTACTGTTCGTCGTATTAATTTAATAAAAGCCTTTAACGAATTTGGTTTTAAAGTTATATTTTGTTTTTATTATTTTTCCAAGAATTTGAAGTGCGAAATAATAAAAAACGTTTCGTAATGCCGTAAATGTATTGCGCGGAATCGTTTTTGCGACGGTACCGGCGTTCGGTTTTTTTTTTTTTACAGAATATTCGTAAGGAAATTTTAGCAAAAAAATGTTGTTTTAAATTTTAGCAGCGGTATTAATAAAAGATAAATGAAGTTTTTATTCGTTTTATTCGTTTACGTAAATAAAAGGTACTGGTTCGTTTTAAAGGGATTTTTATAGTATAACGTGGTTTGTAATTTTTAGATAAGTTGAAAGAGCAAGAAAGGTAGGAGCAGACCGAAATAAAGTTTGCCGTTATTTAAGCTTGTATTTTTATCGATTAGTCGGGAGTAAAAATTACGGTTTAGCTTTTTTTAGGTAACGTAAATTGGAATGTTTTTAATTTGGGGGGTTCCGACGTTGTTGGTGAAAGTTTTTTAGCAGGCGTTAGGCGTTAATAAGGTTCTTAGCTGGTTTCTAGGTGTTTTCGGAATTTGGGTGGTTTTTCCATTTAATCAGGTATTAAGTAATTTTTTTTTTTAAGTATTAAATATTTTTTTAACCTTATATATTTTTCTTTTTTCCTTTGTTTTTATATTGTTTTGTGTTATGTGTATTTTGATAGTATTTGTTATTAATTCGAGTAAGAAAATATAAAAGATTAAATGGAGTTTAACTTTCGGTGGTAGTTTTAATTAGTAGTTGTTTTTTGAGATTTTTTTTAGTGATTTTATGTAGTTTAATATATTTGAAATCGAGTTTTTGGTTTGGGCGTTTGGATTTGATATTTTTGGTAGTTAGATAAACCATTTCCTTTTCCGAGAAGGTTGGTTTTTTTAACTTTTTTTAGTTATAATATTTGTTTATTTAATTATATACGAATTCGAGTTTTGTTTTTATTTCTTGATGTAGTTGTTTAAGTTATTTTAATATAAGGATTATTTTAACGTTAATTAGTTTTTTTTTATTTTTTTGTAAATTTTTAGGGTAAAATTGAAGTTGGTAGTTGTTGGAATCGTTTTAATATTATCGTAGTAGTTAGTGTTATAGGTTAGTTATACGATAGGTAATTTTTTAATTTAGTTATTTTTTTTATTTATTTATTTGTTTGTAATTTAAAAGCTTTTAATAATTTATGGTTTAGGCTAAGTTGTATTATTAAATTTTGTTAAAATTTCGAAGTAAAAGTTGTACTTTTATTTGAAATAATTTCTATTAGTAATCCGTATATATTATATATGTATCGAAAAAAAATGTATATTATATGTTCGGCGTTTGTGTTTTTATTATAGGGTAAAAAATAGGAGAATTTTATAAATCGATTAACGATTATAAAGATATTGTTGTAATATATATCCGTAACTGGGTTTTTTAATAAAGGAAGTTTCGTGATAAAATTAAATATAATTAAATCCTATAATTGCTTAGCGACTGGTAATGGTTATAGTTTTCCGTATGATTTATATCGTTTAGTTTTTATTTTAATATAAATATTGTATTGTTATATAATTTTTTGTATAATTAATTTTATTTTAAGAAAATGATATGTTCGCTGTAAGCGTTTTAGGGTTTTGTAGATTTTAAAGTATTTATATAGTTAATATTTATATATTTTTCGCGTTAAGTTTTTTTGGTATTTTTTTAATACGTAAATTTTATCTGTTTTTTAATTTTTAAGTAAATTATTATGATATTGTTGTATATTTTTATATATGTCCGGTATAAATATTTTAATAGTATTAATATATTGTTGTTATAAGTATCTTTTTAATATTTGGCCGAAAATAATTTGTTATATTTTTACCTTAAGATTTTTTAAATTTGGTCGTTCATTAAAAATATTTGCTTTATTATTTTTTAATTTTTTACGGTAAATAATAACGTAGTTGAATTTTGAAAAGTATTCCGCGTAACGTAATTGTCGTCCGATTAATTCTTTAATGGTTACGAAGTGGAAAATGTTTTTGTAATCCGTATATATTTTTTATTTAATATTAATTTTTTTAAGATAATATTTAAATTCCTTAAAAGCCTTAATAATGGCCAGAAATTCTTTTATCGTAAATGGGATAATTAAGTTTAATATCGTATAATTTGTAAAAATAAAAGGCGATAAGGTATAATTTCCCTTAATTATTTCGTTAATAAATTACTATTTTTAAAATAAAATCTAAGGCGTTGGTTTCAAGTTTTACTGGTTTGTTTAAGTTATATATTATTAAAACGGGTTTACTGGTAAAGGCGTTTTTAAGTTATTTGAAAGTTTTTTCCGTAGCTAAAGTTTATACGAATCGTTGATCTTTTTTAGTAAGTTCTGTTAATAGTATTGTAATTTTGCTAAAATATTATATAAATCGTTGGTAGTAATTAGCGAGTTTAAGGAATGCTTATACCTTAGTAATATTAATAGGTGTTTTCTAGTCCTTAATTGCAGTAACTTTTTTAAGGTTTATTTTAATATATTTTAGCGTAATAATATATTTTAGATATTTGACTTTTTAAGTGTAAAAGGTTTTTTTTTGGGTTAATTAAAAAGTTAGCGTTTTATAACGCTTGTAGGATTTTATAAACGTATCTTATATATTTTTTTTTATCCGTGAATAAATCAAAATGTTATTAAGGTAATATATAATAAAAATATTAGCGTTTTTTCGGAATATATAGTTAATTATCCGTTAAAAGGTTGCTGGTACGTTCGTAAATCCGAAAGGTATAACGAAATACTTAAATAACCTATATTTTGTTTTAAAGGTTGTTTTCTATTTGTTTTCCAGTTTAATTCGAATTTAATTATACCTTTTTCGTAGGTTTAAGGCTGTAAACTATTTAACGTTTTATAATCGGTTTTTAATTTTAATAATTAGGGGTAATAATATCCTATTTTTAACGGTAATATCGTTAAGTTATCGGTAATTAATAATAAATTGTAGTTTCCCGTTTTTTCGTAAAACGAAAAATATTAAATACCTTATTAATAACTTAAAACGTTGTATATGCTTTTTTCGCAATTTATCTTTTAAATAATTGCGAAAAACGTATAGTTTTGCTTTATTTAAGTTATAAATAAGATAAAAAGCAGTTATTTTACTATTTTTAAAAATTATCTTATAATTTTATTCGTTATATGCGGATAGTTTCGTATTAAGTTTTTTTTTAAAAAGTTTTTCGTACTTATGGTATTATGGTAATATTTTCGTTATTTATTTTATTAATTTTTCGGGTTGTATTTATAAGTCATCGTTTATTTATCGAAATCGTACTCTAAGGTTTGCAATGATATGCCGTATTCTTTTTATTATACCTTTTATTTTAAATATATTTTATCCTTTTAAGTAATAAGGTTTTTGCCGTGTTTTTATGCTTATATTCGTCGTTTTTATCGATCGAATGATAAAATCTTAAATCTTTTTTATTTTTCCTTACGTTAAAAAATAAGGAAAAATTTATTTAATTAGTTTTTTAATTAATTAAAGAGTTGTACTGGCGTAAGTATGGTTTTTTTTAAAGATTATATTATATCCTATTAATAAGATAATGTCGAAATTAATAGTTTATTTTCTTTAATAAAGGTTTTAAAGTAATTAATTTTGCGTTTAATTTATCCGTTATTATAGGCAAATTTTTAACCTTCGGTATTTTCGACCTTATAAAGGTAAATTTCTTTTTATAATAAGTTTAACTAATTTATTATTTCCGGATTAATATAATTCGTAATTATCGTTCCGTAGTTTATTATTACGGTATACCAATTCTTTTTAATTTATATTTGTATGGTAATAGTATTGTTGCTAGTAATTTCGATTATTACGTTTAAAGTCTTTTTAAGGTGCTGTAATTTAACCTTTTTCTTCTTGCTTACTTGCGGTTCCTTTATAGGTAGCGTTAATATTTTAGGGTTTATAGGAATTTTCGTAATATTTTTTCGTTCCGGTTATTCTGTATTCGAAGTTTTTTTTAATTATTTTTTTATTCGTATTATTTATTTTTGTAATTATTTAAATTGTTATCGTATATCCCGTTATTCGTAAGTTTATTTTGTAAAAGTTTCGATTATTTTTTCGTTCGGTAAGGTTGTTTATAAGCTATCGTTTTCCTATTAGTTATTATATTTTTTTTCGTTTTCCGAATCCTATTAACTTTTTTTAATAAAGTTTATAATTTTTTTAATTGCTTTTTTATTTTTTAGGTTTATAATAAAGGTTAATTAAATATTTAAATCTGTAATAGCTTGTTAATTATATTTTTTTACCGTTTTTTAAATTAATTTCTTTTTATCTGGTAGTTATATTATTTAAAATAATAAAAAAGGTTTTTTTATAAGTATAATTCCCTAGGTAATTAATTTTACAATATTATTTGTTAATTAATTTCGTTTCTTTCCGTAAATAACCGTAAATATTAGTATTATTGTTAATCGTTTTTAATAATTCCTTTTTGTTTTTTAAAATTAAATATTTTTTAATATATCCGGGTTATATGTTAATAAATTACCTTCTTTCATTTTTGGTAAAACTAATATTTAAGTTTTTTGTAATAAACCGTATAAGTTTTCGTATATTATTCTGGTTCTTCTAGGCAAAGGTTTTTTTTCTATTCGTAATATTTTTATAGTTATTCCTGTAAAATTACTTAAATTTATTTTTATTATTGTTTTTCCCGTTAAAATTGGGTAAATAATATTTTTAATAAAGTTTTTCTATCCTAAATAATCTTGATATTATTATATTATTATATACCGTAACCGGATTATATTAATTATTTTTTTATTATCTTTTTATTAAGTTCGGGTTATTTTTCAGAAACTAAGGTTTAATTATTTTACCATGGTTTTTTAAAGGCCTTATACTTAAAAACCTTATATCCTATTTTACCACAATTATAATATTTAATTTACTACTAATCTTGTTGTTAAACCGTCCCAATTTCTATAAGGTTTAATTCCGTACCGTAAAATATGTTAACGTATCGTAAAACGTTTACTCTATACTTAAATTAATTGCTTTATCGTATCTTAAAATACCACGTCCTCCAAATATATTGCCAATCGTCGATTTTAATTATTATTGCGATATAATCGGCTAGATTTTTAAACTGGTTTTCCTTAAATAATTCTTTTTGGATTTTTCTTTTTAAACCGTTCAAAAATTTAATTATAAAGGCCTTTTGCCCTTATTCGATTTTGGATACCAATTAAATAAATATATTACTATAAGCTAAGGCTGTTTTTTTTAACGTAATTCCTTAATTTGAATTTCTACCTTAATTTTTTCGTCTATTATTTCGAATTTTTTTTTTAAAACGTCCTCGAATTTTTTATAGTTATTATATACCGTTAAAACTTTTAAACTTTATTATTTAAAAGAAAAAATTACGTGTTTTCGAAATATAGGTTTAAACTATATAACCGCGTTACCGGTTAACAATTTTGTTATAAATTCCATTCTGGTCGTAAAAATAGCAAGCTTGATGGGGAAATACCCGAAATACGTTTTATATTAAATTAAGAACAATTATAACTTAGTAAATATTCCGTTAAACAGTTTAGGTTTAAGTAATTTTAAAACTTTTTCAGGTTTTTTAATATTTGTTATCTAAATTATCTAAAAGCTTTTATTTCGAGATAAGATTCCTCTGGCCTTTTTTTCCGCCTTTTTTTTACCTTTTTTCTTAAGGCGTTCGTATATAGCTTAAAATGAAATAAAAAAGTCTTTTTTTTCCTTTTCGAGTTAAATAACGCGGTTTATAATAGCGTTAAGTTTTTTCAAAACTTTATTTACTGAAAAACGGGGCGTTTTTTTATCGGAATTTATAATTTCCTTAGAAACCTTATAAACGGGTTATTTTTCGGTTTATCTGCTAGTAAATATAATATTAACGGAAATTGCTTAAAATTTAACAATATTATTAAATAAAAATTTATAACGTATAACGGTTAAGTTAATTAACTAATTATTAAACTAAATCTTATAATTTATATTAACAATTATATTACGAAATCCGAATAATAAAAATAATTTAGTTACGTTTGGTAATATTAAAGGTATTTTAAGTAATTAAGTTATATTGCACGTTAATAATATTTAGATTATAAAATAATAAACGTATATATTTTTTTTCTATACGAAACTAATTATTCCTGATTACTAGTTTAATAATAATCCTGTTTGTTCTTGATTTTATTTAATTACTATATTCCCTGTAATTGTTTTTTGTTACGTGATTTCGACTTACTTAGGTCCTGTTTCAGTCCATTGAGACCGTTTCCGCAACCTCTCCTTTATTAGGTCGTAATAATCGGATTAAAATCGTTTTTACCGCTACGTTATTATAGTATTTTCTAAATTAAAATAAACATAAAAATAATTCTTTAATTGTTAAAGATATTTAAATCTTTTTATAATGTTTTAATAATAATCGAAATATTAATTAATTTAAATTACTCGGTATATTTTATATAAGATATTTATTAAAATAACACTATATAAAAGTATTTTTCATTATTTCGTTTAAGGATTTCCTTAATATATTTTAAACGTTTACGCTCGTTATTAATCGTAAACTTAATTTCTTTTTTCGCCGCGCGAAAGTTCTTTAAAAACGAACGTACGAAGAAAATATTTTATAGATAACAGATTAATTTTAATACTTATTCTTTTAAAAAAATAATTTATAAAACGTAGTGAATAAATGATAATAATATATTTAATACAAATTATAAAATAAAGCGATTTCGTATTATCTATTAAAGATATCTTTATAATAAGTTATAAAATACTAAAAAAAAAATTTCGGTAACGTTTCGTTTTGATTATTTTAATATAAGATAACGTAAGTTTTTTTAAGCTACTTTAAAAGATAAAGCTAAAATAGAACTTTATATAAATTTTAATACGAAACTGTATAATAATAATTATTTATATAATTTAAATCTAGGGTTCGTAACTTAGTTAAAGTTAATAATTATTTAATAATAATATTAACGACTTACTTATAACTTAACGATCGGACGTTCGATCGCTTTAAATAACGTATTAGCTAAAGTAACCTAATTACCTACGGCGGAAGTATTACGGAATTAAGTACATTTACTACAATATTATATCTTATTAGAAAAAAATATATACGTATCAGAATATCTTAAGGGCTATAAAACCGAAATAAGCTAAAAAGCTAAATTTAAAATCGCGTAAAAGATAGCGTATATAAGAAAGTTCTACGGCTAAAAAGTAAGGTGATAAAATTAAAAATAAATCGATCGGAGGTTATAAATCGTATCTTACTCTTTTGCTTTTAGAGTATTTAAATATAAATACTACTTTAATTTTTTAAGATATTATATCGAAGCTCTTTTTTTAGCTTTAACTATATAAAGCTTAGTTAAAAACGCTACTATTAAATTAATTTAAATACGAGTAGCTATTATTAAATAAAAAATTGTATATAAAAATCCGATTATACGAAAGGGGTAATACAATAACCTTAAAAATAAGGTCTTTTAAAAAAAGAAGTAATTATTAAATAACGTAAATCCCTTTATATATTATATTAAAAATCAGATATAAAATAAAACCTTATGTAAATTCTAATACGAAATTATTTAAGAACAGTTATTAATATAATTTAAATACGGAGTTCGTAGCTTAGCTAGACCTAATAATTATTTAATATTTACTTACTTAAGTTTATGTTATATTTATAATCTTAGTATTAATTATATAAGCCCGAGTTCTCGGATTAAACTTTTTATCAAGGTAATAACGGGCGATAAAATCGAAAATAGCCTTATTTAAATTTATAGGATAATTATTATATTATTAAATTTTAAAATAATAAAAAGTAGCGATATATATAGAATTTTAAGGGTACGGTTTTTAAGTAGACGTATTTATTTAATTTATTAATATATATCTAGCGATAAATCTATTAATTTCTTAATTATATGGCGGAGTTATTAGTTATAATCGTAGATACGAGGTTCGAATTCGATATAAAGTTAAAAAAAACTACGAATTTTAAGATTTAATAAATCTTAAACTAATTACCGAGATAGTTAAACCTTTATAATGTTTATAAAAGTAAAAGTAGTTATTTATATTTATTATAAGTTAATATCTAGTTATTATTAACGTTAATAAATAACTTAACGTGTTATATAAACGAGTTACGCATATAAATAAGTCGTTCGTTTTATAAAGCTAGTGCTTTAATTAGCCCTAGATTACGTATATTAAAGAATGCATTTAATTAAAGGAAAATAAGCGACTTGCTTATGCGAGCGGTTCGCTTATATAATAGGTTAATAACTAATTAACTATATTATAATTTAAAACGCGGTTTATTTTTAAGAGTTTAATACGTTTAAGTAGATAAATTTCTAATACGATCGTTAAGGGATTACCTAATTAGTAAGTGGAATAGGTAATAAAGAGATAATAATATAAAGTCGAAATAACTTTTTAATAAAAGGGAGAGTAATATAAGAGTATAGATTTAAAGCCTTCTTTATTTAAGTATAAATAAGATTTATAGAATTTTTTTTTAATATTTATTACTTTAAACTCTTTATAAACGTTTAATAATAATATATACGTACTTATTTACTTATATTTCTTTTAATATATTTCTCGTTTATCTTATAATAAATCGTTTTAAAGGTTACTTTTTTATTTACAATTTTACGCTTTTTAATATGTTTTATATCTTTTTATTAAGTTAAGATAATTAAAAGAAAAAGTACTACCGTATTAAAAATATTAAATAAAAGCTTAAACGTTAAAAAAAGAAGGTTATAATAAGAACGTATAAGAGCTATATATATAAGAGAATAAAACAAACTAGTTATTCCGTTATATAACTTAAAAAATTAATAGTTTTAACGTTTTATACGTTAAAAGTTCTTATCCGCACTTAAATAAAATACGCCTTACGGCCTATACCTTTTATTTATTCTCCCTTTTATTAAGAAATCGTTTCGATTTTAACGTTAGTCTTTTATCTTATAGCCGGGTTTTTAACATTAATTCGGCGATTTTTCGGTAATACGCGTTACAAATCTATCGGTTTAAACGCGTTAAACTTTTAATAGTAAATACGACCTTAGTTATAACTAATAAAAACTCTTATTACCTTATTTATTTATTAATCGTACGGTAATTAATCGCCGACTTTCGCTAAATACGAATAAATAAGTTTATTTACCTTATAAGCGTTATAAAGGCTAACTGTCGACGACCAGCCAAAGCCTGCCAGGTTTCGAAAATCCTTAGCGTTTTTCAACTTTTTAACGGATTCGAACCCCGTACCTGCTGTCGGTGACTGGTTGGCCAATGTACATATAAAGCGTTAAAACAATGTAACGGAATAAAAAGGACTAGCTACTCCGCTTACATAACTTAAAAAATTAACAGTTTTAACGCTTTATACGTTAGAAGTCCTTGTCCGCACTTAAGTAGGGTCCGCCCCGGGGCCCATACTGTAACGGCTAGGCTAGTTAACCAACTATTAAACCAAGTCGTACGGTTTATGTTAGCAATCGTATTGCAGGGTTTAAACGATAAAGATAACTTAGTTACGTTTAATAATATTAAAAATATCTTAAGTATTTAAGTTATATTATAAACTAGTATTATTTAAATTATAAAATAATAAGTATATATATCTTTTCGTAACTTATTAACTTATTCGCAGTAAATTAGTAAACTAACTTAATAATTTATTTTCCGTAATATAATAATTCGGCTTATTAATTTACTTTCCGTAATTTAATAATCCGGTTTACGTAACCCGATTTACCCCGACCGTTTTCTAAGGCCAGGCTAATTAAGTTATAATACGATCTTCCTTTTCTTAAAATCCTTACTTTCGAAAAAAAAAATTTATAAACTTTTATTTCATTATATTAAATCATATTATTAAAGGTCGTTTATATAAAATAAAGTAACGTTATATTTTAACTAAATTAATTAATTTAAAATACTTTAAAGTAATACCGTTTATTTTTTACTTTTTTAAAAATTAAATCATTAAATAAGAACGGAAATTTTCAGTTATAAGGAATATATTCGTTACGGTCGTTTTTATAATAATATTAACGTCCCCGTAACGATAATTAATCGTTACGTTACCGAGGCCTAACGTTTAAAAAAAAATTTATCGTAAAACAAGCTTTTATTAAATCTTTAACCCGTTTTTCCCGTATACGTAAATAACGTTAATAATATTAAATTAAAAACACGAAACTCGTTAACCGCGTTTTATAATGTTTGGATAAATAGGATAAATTTAACCGTTAAAAATTAGAGTTAACGGTAGCCGTTAGGTCTCCGGTAAGGCTAATATTATTAACTGGAGCGCCGTTAACCAAAGTTTACCTTTTTTAAATAACGTAAACTGGGACGTATTTATTATTAATTCCGGCATTATTAATAAAAGTTTTTTAATAAACGTTAAACGTTAATAAAGTTTTTTACTAGTTTTTACGTTTTATCGGAGTTTGGGTAACTTTTTGCTTAATTAAATATTAGGTAAATCCTTTTTCTTTTCGTACGTTAAGAACTTTTTCTATTTTATAAGTTAATATATCTTTTTTTATCTTTTTTTCGTATCTAATATTAACCTTAATAATATCTGCTATTAACTTAAATAAGAAAATATAAAAAATTAAATAAAGTTCAATTTTAAGTAATAACTATAATTAATAATTATTTTTAATTTTTTTAATACTTTTATATAAACCGATATATTTAAAATCGAGTTTTTAAATTAAACGTTTAATTTTAATATTTTTAATAATTAAATAAACTATTTCGCCCTTCGAAAAAAATTAATCCTTTTAATCTTTTCTAGTTATAATATTTATTTATCTATTTACGTATAAATTAAAATTTTATTTACATTTTTTAATATAATCGTTTAAATTATTTTAAAATAAAAATTACTTTAATATTAACTAATTCTTCTTTTCATATTTTTTTATAAATTTTTAAATTAAACTAAAATTAACAGTTATTAAAGTTATCTTAATACTATCGTAATAACTAGTATTATAAATAAATTATACAATAAATAATTTTCAGCCTAATTATTTTATTTATAATTAACGTAATATCGTAAATATATTTCAAGTAAATAGTTAATTTTTTCCGTATATTTATTTATTTATAATTTAAAAACGTTTAATAATTTATAATTTAAGCTAAATTATACTATTAAGCCTTATTAAACTTTCGAAATAAAAATCGTACCTTTATTTACAATAATTTCCAATAATAATCCGTATATATTAAAGATATATTGAAAAAAATATATATTATTTGTTCGGCGTTTATATTCTCGTTATAAAGTAAAAAATAAAAAAAGTTTATAAATCGATTAACGATTATAAAGATATTGTCGTAATATCAACCCGTAATTAAATGTTTTAATAAACAAATTTCGTAATAAAATTAAATATATTTAAATCCTATAATCGTTTAATAATTAATAATAATTATAATTTTTCGTATAATTTATAGCGTTTAACTTTTACCTTAATATAAATATCATATTAATATATAATTCTTTATATCGTTAATTTTATTTTAAAAAAATTATATATCCGTTATAAACGTTTTAAAGTTTTATAAATTCTTAGATATCCGTATAATTAATGTTTATATATTTTTCGCGTTAAATTTTCTTAATATTTGTTTAATACATAATGTTATTAATCTTTTAGTTTTCGGATAAACTGTTATAATATCGTTATATCTCTCGGTATTTATTTAATATAGATATTTTAATAATATTAATATATTATTATTATAAATATTCTCCTTAGAGGAGACGTAACCGTAGAACTAAATTAAATAAATAAATAGATTATGTTATCGGTTATTAAACTTTATTAAGCCTTAATTTTCTTATAGGCGTTTTACTTTAAGGTAACTTTAGACTGCCTTATTATGCCCTTATCGACGACCATTCTTAATCGAATTCTGGACAGTTTTCGTAATCCGGAACAGCCGGATAAATTATCGTTCGTAATTTTATAATTTATATCGAATTAAAAGTTAAATTTCGAAGTTTTTAAATTTTTTACTACTTATATTTAGCTTTTTTAATGGTTTTTTATACGGTCGATATTTTTTATTATAAGGTTATTTAATTTTTTTTGGGTTTTTATTTATATAAATTAAATCGTATCCGAAAATTAAAAGTAAAATCCGATTTTTTTGGGAAAGGTTAATTGGATTAATGGAGGTATTGATATTTTTGATTCGTTTTAAAGTTTTATTAAGTTTAGGAATTTTAAAAAAAACGTTTTCCGTAAAGATTTTACAGTTACGGAATACCGGTATTTTGTAATAGGAATTGCCCGGTATGTTTTAGCTGTTTTAATTAATAGGGATTCGAAAAGGTATCGTAAGATCGATCGAAGTTAAAGTTATAGGATTGGTAAAGGGTCGTAAAGTAATTATTTTATACGGATTTAAAGTTTACCGCGAAAAACTTAATATTTTTTAAGTTATTGTCTGTATTTTAGGAAATTCCTTTTGCCGAACCGTAAAGTTAAAGGGCATAAGGTTTATTAAGGTCGAAGTTTGTCGGTATTACGCGATAATCGGTTTCGGGATCAGGCTTTTCGTAATCGAAACGTATAATTTATTATTACCGTAAAAACTATTAATAATTGCCGTATTCGAAGATATTAGGTAAAGTATTTATTGTATTAATTATTAGTGTAATTATTTCGTATTTTTAACTTAGCCTGGATAATACGGTTTAAATCTAACGACTTTGTATAACTGTTAAATTAATTAATTAATTATTAAATTAAATCGTACGGTTTATATTAATAATTATATTACAAAATTTAAATAATAAAAATATTTTAAATAAATAAGTTATATTATAAATTAATATTATTTAAATTATAAAATAACAAACGTATATATTTTTCCGTAATTTAATAATTTAATTTACATAATCCAACTTACTCCGACCGTTTCCTAAGTCCAGGCTGGCTGGGTTGTAATATATACCCTTATAATATATAATAATTAATACCGTATAATTAAAATAAAATTTTAAAACTTCGTTAAAACGTTTAAAATTAACTTCTTTTAATTAAAGTAATATTTTTTTTTCCAAATATTAAACGAATTAATAAAAAGAATTTTAAAATTTAAAACTTTAAAAAAATTAAAACTAACTAATAAACTACCTAGTTAAAAAAGTAAATAAAGCTAAGATAAACTAATAAGAAATTAAAAGTAGCTAATAAATAATTAAGCCGAAATTAAGCCCGGAAACGAAAAGACCGTAAAAGTAGCCATCTTTGCCAAGTTAACGTATCGCTTGAGTTTCGTCTCGTAATACCAACAGAACAATAAATGTACCGATAGGTCTCGTTCCATAAGCCCCCGCATGTAGACAGGGTAACATAGGGATATTATTTAGAGAGGTAGACGGAATTTTGGCAGCCGCTTCGACGAACAGGCTTGAAAGCGCTGGGATCAAACAAAATATAGTCTGTCTTACAACAACGTACGGCCCGGCCTGACATCCCTAACCACCAGAGTCACTAAGTCTTGAATATTGGAAGTACGAAATCTCCACTCTGCTTGGAGGTGTAGACTTCCATCCCCTTATTTTCGGGCAATACTACAAATCTTCGGTGGGGTTCTTTATCCACAATGTGAGTGGTGGCGAAGGATGCAACATCCGCGTCTTCCCCAGACCTAAAACCCGGTTCAGTGCTACCCTACCAAAACAAGCTTTACAAGAAAGCTAAGCATGATTTCTTGGCTGGTCGGTGATTTCCATATAGGGAAGGCGCAGAGGATCAGTCTCCACAGATTCTTCCGTTCTCCCCTACCCTTCGGGGCCCTGCATCGCATCGAACATCTCCACAGACTTACCACTAAAGGTTCGCTCAGCAATTGAGTTTTCATTCATGCCAGCTAGCTTGACCCACTACGTATTCAACACTAGCTGAATACTTATATCCGATAAGTCTCCCCTAATATGGTGAATTGCTTTACGGAATCTCCTCCAAATCCCAAATCTTAAAATTACGTTATATAGCTACCCGAACAAGCCGCATCCTATCACTAAGCAGTCCTTCACGCTTCAATAATTTTTGCTCCGGGAGCTATGGAGAGTGATATCTTTACAACTGTACATTCGGCAAGGCAACTCTGTGGGGTGGGAGGCTGTAATTACCGCATGTGCTTCTTGGCAAGGATACGGAATGCGGGTCGATGCCAATGAGATTGTTGCTATGCTGCGAACTGTTAGAGATACGCGCTAATCCGCACGTTCGCCTGCAACGCGATGATTGCCATCCCCAGCTACCAATGTTACTGTCCTCCTGGTGCCTTCTACATCTCGATCCATTCTTTGCACTTTGAAGATCCCATGTTATTACCAGCCCTCTTCTAATACTATGTAACACCCCTTATCACATGGCTTAAGTTTGCGGGCATTCTCCGATACTCCCATTAACATTAGTTGTTCAGAGATGCAGTGGCCTTAAGTTCTGCTAAAACTTGATGAACATCTCACATGTCACGCTCAAGAATGGATCAGTATATAGGTTATACTGACAGACCTAAAGAACAGGAAGAAAACGAGCGGTATAAGGGATTTTCTGAGAACCCTCTATATATATGGGAGCTAGTGGGCCCTTAAGGCCCCGCTTCCTAACCGAAAAGGGGTGTCTCCGCGATATCACACATATTAACTTTTTGGACTTCAAGTCGGGAGTAAGCATTTGGGGTAACAGGTGCGGCTGAAGTTCTAAATGAGAGATCACGTGGATGGAGGCCCTCCACATCAGATGATGGTGTGTAGTTAGGCAGCGCTCAACGTTTGATTTGAGCTGAAACCTAACGGAGTGTAACATAGAGGATGATCTCCCTGCAGCAAGAGTCATCTGGCCGCTTCAACCAGTCTTCTCGGTGTCTATTGATGTTACCTTGCCACAGATAAGAGGAAGACGAACTATATAGGGCCTTCCCGGTTCTCCAAGTGAGAGAGGAACCAGCACATATCAGCCTTTAGCCGATTAGCTCTGCTCACCCAGTAACTTTATACGCGTCAACAAGTATCTCAAGTATCTTCAAAATACTTCCTAAGCCCTAAACTTCATTGTGAATCAACCATGGCCAACAAGTACGACCGAACCCTCTCAGACCACTTCGACGGTCACGGATACTCTGACCATGGTACGCTCTGGAACTCCTGCTGGACGACCAACAAGACGCCGTGGGACCGCCAACAGCCAAGCGTTGCCCTTTCTGATCTACTCCTGAACAAGCCCGATCTCTTTGAGTTTTCCACCGACAAGACCACCCGAACCGCCCTTGTCCCCGGCTGCGGTCGTGGCCACGACGTCCTATCGCTCAGCACCTTCGGTTACGACGTCTACGGGCTGGATCTCTCAGCCCAAGCCATTGAGGAGGCTAAGAAGAATGAAGAAGCGTGGAAGGCGGCAGGTAAGCTCGAGGCCAAAAAGGGGCCCCTCGGCAATTGTACTTGGCATTTGGGTGACTTCTTCTCCAACGAGTGGGTCGAAAACTCCGGGGTTCCGGGTGGAAAGTTCGATCTGGTCTTCGACTACACTGTCAGTTTTACTACACGGTATCCTAACCTGTTATACCCGGGATATCTGGTGTCATTTTTATGATTTACGCAAAGCACGATCCGGTTTTCTCTGTTCGTAGACGCGTGGGGGATACTGACGAAGAAACCTAGTTCGGCTGTGCGCTCCCTTGGGAAGCTCGTCCTGCCTGGGCCAAGCGGATTGTCGAACTGTTGGCTCCGGAAGGCAGGCTGGTGTGCCTTGAGTTCCCCACTACTAAGCCGCCCTCAGCCAGAGGTCCACCTTACAACTTCACGCCTGAGGCGTATCTGGCCCAGCTTGGGCATCCGGGAGAGAAGATCTACTCGAATGACACCGACGCGATTGTAGATGACAAATGGGTTGGCACGCCTCCCAGCAAGGATGGCCTAAAGAGACTGGTGCACAGTAAGCAACTTCTAGAGTTTCTTTTACCAGTTATATCCTAGCTCACGAGCAAAGGTTACCTGGTGTGAGGTTTTGGGAATTGTTAGCTCCCGCACCATGTCTTATAGCTCCCGGCTATTGGTCAAATTATTCGGAAAGAACAATTGCTGACACCAGACGTCGCAGTCAAGCCTGAGAGAACTCATCCTGCGGGGATGGAGGGCGATGTAGTTGAAGATTGGATTTCAGTCTGGGCGCACAATGCCTAGGTAACATATGAAGAAGATATTCTAGGGACTTGTAGCAGCACTGTTAAATTGTGCTTGCCAAGGAAGGGACGTGAAGCGGAAGCTTGGTCTTTGCTTTCAACAATCGAAGGTCAGGATGCAGAGGCATTGGCATTATCAACGGTGGTTTAAAGAAGTCGTGCTTCAACAGACGTTCAAAGGAGGGAACCGCAACTGAGGAGTGTGTCTCAACATGACGTGGTAGTTACTATTGTACCACCTTTCTAGCCCTGTCTGATGCCACTCATTTGATTGTCTTTTAAAACGGAATACAAACAAAAGTCAAGGTTCTCCTGAAGAATTCCCGACGATGAATTTAGACGTTCTCTTGTAAATTGACCAAGGCCTTTATTGGTGTAGGAATGATTTTTCTTCACGTGGATTGGAGCTAGCTCCTCTCTTCTCGAACTTATAATTATTTTATTCAAACGCGCCGGGATTGAGAGAGCGAATGCACATAAACTGCGGACATGTCGGTATCTGTGAAAACATACGCCTTATTGAATTATTACGGGCTTTATCGTATTATCGAAATAACTTCATAGGCGGTAGAGAAGAAGTCTTTATTCCGACATGCTGTCAAACCCTGAGTGCCGAAAAATGTGAGGCCCCACACTATAGCGGGACACTATACCAGGTCTTAAATCCCACACATGCGATGGTTACCAAATCCTCCTAAACCATTGGAGTACAGGCCGCACCTATAATACGGGTGTTACGTGTACATTCCTCCGGAAACCCTGTTACAGGTAGGGACCAGCCACACCGTATTGGTGCTTTTGAAGTACCGCCCTGCATTCACATTCAAGATTCACGCAATTATCTCCACATAAAACCTATGTGGCAGAAGAAAACCCTTGCTTGTAGGGGGAGTCGAGGATCACGGTTACGTTCCAGTTCTGGCTATCTTACGGAGTCATTTAGTGTACTCCCTATCGTGTATTTAGCTTGACGCTGTAGCCCAAGCTCACTACATTATAGAAAACGCAGACTGCGTGCCTTATGTCTTTACTACTCCTCCCAGAGAATATGTGTTGGATACTAATCAGGCATTTTGCCGGCTGCGACCCGAAGTGTGAGTTTCGGGTCGACGTGTTGTCTCAGTAATTCGCTAGGCATTCTTTTTGGAATGGCCAGATGACGGGCGACCCAGTTTTCGTTTTGAAAGTGCTATCCTTGATGAGGATCCCGGTGTGCCGCCCCTGGGAGACGAGCTGTGAAGTTGGTGACGATCGGAGGAACGGCGTTCGGGTCGACTGGCGTAGTCTGAGAAGGTTTAGGATCTCGACGAACAGAGTTGGAACTAGCTCGGCTCTCTGACCCGATAGTACTTCCGGGTCGTCTGTTGGAACGAGCCGACCCTGATTGTCGATGCCGTTCGTCAACTCCATCGCTGCGGTCATGGTTGCATATAAGGCGATGCAGACTGGCGACTTTGGGGGCACCTGTGCTTTCAGGATCGGTAAAGACCGGAAGTGTTGAGCCTGGTGGCTGGACCCTTTATCAAACTTCGAACATAGATCGGGAGGGCGTCCGTAGACCTTCCCTCGAAGGGGATGTTAGCCCTCGCCCACCAGCTTGTTACAGCTGGCAGACGCGCACCGCTATTCTACTCCCCGAAAGTCACAGAACTCCGTCTTATCCATCCCCCTATCCCAAGCAGTGAAGCAAGAAATATCCCGGGAAGCCCCGTGCTCATCGCCCAAATTTGAGCAAAGGAATCGGTGGACGAAGAAGATTAGACGTTATCGAGGGGCTTTCGTCGTTGAAGATCTCATTGTGGACCGGAGTATATACCACGGGTACCCACTGCTTGCAAGGACCTCCGCTATCTGTTCAGGAAATTCCACTTGGCAGGAGGCAACCCGAGATCACGGATCTCATTTCGCTTGTGCCACGGCGACCCCGTGAGAGTACGCCCAAATACCGGTCGAGACTCGAATCTCCTCCCTCGTATTGAAGGCACTGAGTGCACCAGGCACGAAAGAAATCGGGGGGCAGTCATCGGCGTCGGTTACGTGCATGAGGGCACTTAGTTAGGCGGCCAGTTAGAGTTTGGGAGAGGCGAGGTGTAGTTGTACCCTCGATTAAGCCGGACCGGGGGTAGGGGCTAGGGTGGTAGGCTGAGAATAGCAACATCGTGACTTCCCTGTTTTTCTACAAAACCTTTCGATTTATGGGGAGCTATATGGTCCCCTGTCCTGCGACTTCCTTGGGTCGTTCATATCCATAGTGAACATGTTCCTGCTACCGTGGCAAGTGCCCCGTGCATATACAATCCGCTTGTATTACAACGGGTTTGACCCTGTTTTCCTTGTTGTTCAGATTTGTTGCCCTATAGTCAAGCAGAGACGATTCAGCTACGTCCAGTTACCTTCGAGGATATCAATCAAACCGCCTTCTCAGGCCCCTGACTCGGAGGCGCTAATTACTGCTAGACCATGCCTTTCCCCTTATCACTGGTAGTCGTTTGCCTGTTATCTCTTAGGAAGTCTTCTCAAATATACGGCAAACACCTGCATCATGGCAGTGCTGTCATTTGTCTGAGCACCACATCTCACCAAAACGTGCGTTGCTAATAAGCGCTCCTGGTAAAGCCTGTTGGTTAACATCCCGGAACTTCCATAACTCCTAGAAGTTCCACTGTTAATTACATGTTTAGCGATCACACCTTACCCCTAAAGAACTTTCATGGCTACATGCATCCAATTCGTTGCCTCTCAGGAGAGCCAGGAGAACTATTAAGGAAGCTGGACTGCGAAGTTTCCAAGCCCAGGAGTGGCCCCCTATTTACTCTCTACCTCAAGAATAGCCCCACTCCGGGCAAGCCCCTCTGCACTGCGGCACCAACTGCGGATCACTGCGCCCATAGTGGATGGGTGAGATGGAACGCCTTTAAGTCCACAGTTCGAGAAATAAACATAACTGCCCAAACGTAAGATTGAGCGAGTATCTTCGTGATTAAAGTGAATACATCAGTGGTAGGTCCCGAAGCGGTGATGTTGTTCCTGGGCTGAAGCAGGTACTTGGTCCCTGGTGTAATCAATCATGACGTCACTATTTGTTATCACCGGAGCGTCTACTCCCAGCCGCCTCAGTAGGGTTTCATGTCATGGATCAACTTTATATCTTGATTCAGGCACGTACTTATGATCAAGCGACCGTTCTCGCCCTTATCACCATCGAAACCTAGAATGAATCAGATGTCAAGATGACACACCGCGAGACCGTCATCGCGCGGTCCATCGTCTACGCTATATTAAGAGCGAACGAGCATGGCAGAACCTATGGGGCCCTCTCTCTGTGGAGGCGGGCCCTTCGGCTGTTCTCCATCTACTGGCTGACCTTCCGCATCGTGCGTAACGATCTCTTCAAGTCCCTCCGTGGGCTTTGGGAGATCAAGGAGGAAGACTACAAGTCCACCTTTCGCAGTGGCCCTTTGGTGCCCATGGGCGATATGGGCTACAGCGGTAGCACGTTTTTCCGCACGAGCGACAGTGCGTACCTCGTGAAGTCTATCCCACGACACTCCGAACACGACTTCTTCAAGCGAGATATGCTACTGCCATATGCCGATCACATGCGCTCCAACCCTTCCAGTCTTCTTGTGCGCATCACGGACTTCCTAGAGAGCGCCCACAAGAGCATCGGCCTCATTCTCGGCCTTGCACCAAGTCACCATATTGTCATGGAAAACATCCTATACGGGCATGACCAGCAGCCCGAGGGTGGCCGTAAAGCTAAGTGGGAGTCATGGGATTTGAAACCAACTTCATACTTCTACCCAGAACGAGATATCGCCGGAGGCGCACTTACTTCTGAGGCGACGAAGTCGAAGCTCGCCGATACGTTCGAAGGCAAAATTCGACTATCGAGCACCCAACTAGCAGACTTTAAGGCCCAGCTACAGAAAGACACCCAGCTGCTAGCCAACAGCAACGCGGTAGACTACTCCCTTTTCCTGGTCAGAGTTTCGGCCGATGAGGCCCCAGAGCCGGAATCCCAGCCGGCGCTAGAGCCTGGACAAACTAGTAGTGAACCGATTCCGCCCGCTCAGCCGCCGTTCTCACCTCCAGGACCCCCGACTTGGCGCACGGGAATCACTTCAAGCGACGGGAAGGAGGTCTATCGCGCTGCCATACTTGACTTCTTCTGGGCCAAGCATACAGTGCACGCGAAGGCCATGACTGGGCTGGTTAACACCTACCGTATTATTGATGATGCAGGCCCAATGAGCATCACTGCCGAGAGCAAGGAATACCGGGAGAGGTTCCTTAATATGTGTTTAGGGCTTGTAGAAGTCACGAATTAGAGCTAGGGGAAGGGTTCGGGGTAAAAATGATTCCTTGCGAATGGGCAGTCGACGGCATGGCAATTGTGAAGGGAACCAGCTGCTTTGGCGGACTTGGAGTTGGGC